>CM019823.1:154439045-154610418 GCA_009763385.1 Coix lacryma-jobi var. lacryma-jobi
GGAAGGACCCGCAGGTTGTGGTGGACCCAGTACCGTGCATCTCTGCCAGCTAATGCACGTGTTACTTGGATCATTCTCTACTGCTATGCGCAACCACTACATCCCTAGTGGTCTGATGGAAATGAAGATTGCCGAGTTCATGAGGTTGTCCCAGGGGACCAGGTCCGTATCAGAGTACCTCCACAGCTTCAACAATCTGGCTCGCTATGCCCCAGATTTTGTAAATACTGAGGCCAAGAAGATTGCCAGTTTCAAGCGTGGCATGAATGCCACAATGCTATCCAAGATGGGTAACAGTCACCGCACCACCTTCAGTGACTTCGTCAGTGACTGTCTGAATCAAGAGGCCAATGACAGCCGGCTAGCAGCAGAGATACGCCGCCGTGCGAAGAAGGAGGTTCGTCCCAGCAGAGGACCACTTTCGGAGCACGCCCCCGTACCGCCCGCCTGTCACTGGAGCAAGGTACCGACCCCACAGAGGAAGATTACCACCAACCGTCCCCGTCCAGCTTCCAGAAGCGTACACTGCCCCCATGATGCAAACAAGAGCAAAGCAGGAAATGCAGCAGGTCCCAGGACTCCGTACGTAATTGGCCCATGCTACAACTGTGGTCAAACCGGACACCTGTCACGTCAGTGCCCTCGACCGAAGAAGCAGTACACTCAGCCCCAGCCTCGTACCGGTCATGTGCACCACACCACTGTGGAAGAAGTGCCAGAAGGAGAGCCTGTCACCGCTGGTACGTTTCTTGTTAATCAATGCCCCGCAGTTGTGTTGTTTGATTCTGGAGCATCACATTCTTTCATAAGTGAGAATTTTGTTTTGAGAAGTAATCTTGAGTTGATAGAGTTAGACCGGGGATATCAGATAAGTTCCGCCGGAGCCGTTCTCTCCGCGCGAAAATGGCTAAAGGAGTGGAATGATCTTTGGGGATAAAAAGGCCATAGTGGACCCCATAGTCATTCCTGGTCTAGGTCTGGATGTAATCTTGGGTATGGGTTGGATGAAACTATGGAAGGTTAATTTAGACACCGCAGAGAGAATAGTGTCCATGGTTAGTCCCAGGAATGGATCTTCTTTCAGGTTCAAGTTACCCCGAAACCCCCATGAGATTGGGTGTTGTTCAATATCACGGCAAAACAGATAGCCAAGATCCCAGTAGTATGTGAGTTTCCGGATGTCTTTCCTGATGAGTTGCCTGGACTACCGCCAGATAGGGATGTGGAGTTTGCTATCGAGTTAATCCCTGGAACGGCACCCATATCACGAAGACCGTATAGAATGCACGCCAAAGAGTTAGCAGAGCTTAAGATTCAATGCAAGAGCTTTTGGATAAAGGTTTGATACGCCCTAGTTCGTCGCCTTGGGGATGTCCCGCTATCTTTGTGAAAGAAAGATAAGACTCTGAGGATGTGTGTGGATTATAGGCCGCTTAATGCAGTAACCATAAAGAATAAGTACCCTTACCCCGGATTGACGTCTTGTTTGATCAGTTTGTCTAAAGCAAAATGTTTCTCCAAATCGACCTAAGGTCAGGTTACCATCAGATCAAGATCAGACATGAGGACATACCAAAAACAGCTTTCTCTACTAGATATGGACTGTACGAGTATCTGGTTATGTCTTTTGGGTTGACTAATGCACCGGCACATTTCATGTACCTGATGAATTCCGTCTTCATGCCAGAGTTGGACAAGTTTGTCGTAGTGTTCATCGATGATATTTTGGTATACTCTGAGAATGAGAAGGATCATGCTGAGCATCTACAAGTTGTTCTGACCCGACTTAGAGAGCATAAGTTGTATGCTAAGTTCAGTAAGTGTGAGTTTTGGTTGAAGAAGGTACCTTTCCTTGGTCACGTCCTTTCAGAGGAAGGAATCTCTGTAGACCCTTCTAAAGTACAAGAGGTTATGGATTGGCAAGCACCCACGAGTGTTTTTGAGGTTCGCAGCTTTTGGGTCTGGCCGGATATTACCGTCGGTTTATTCCGGATTTTTCAAGAATACCAAGCCTATGACCCGTTTGACAAAGAACAGAAGAACAAGAAGTTCGAATGGACTCCAGAGTGTGAAACAGCTTTCCGCACTCTGCGAACGTTGTTGACTTCCGCACCAGTTTTGGCTCAGCCAAACTTGGAGGAACCTTTTGATGTGTTTTGGTGATGCCTCCAAGATTGGACTCGGATGTGTACTCATGCAAAATGGAAGAGTTATCGCCTATGCTTCTCGTCAGTTGAGACCACACGAAGAGAATTACCCCACTCATGATTTGGAATTAGCAGCCGTCGTGCATGCACTCAAGATTTGGAGACATTACCTTATGGGAAACCGAGGAGTACCTAAGCGTAAACTACCCCGCTTTTTATAAAGATTGGTACGTAACTTAATCTCGGGACGAGATTTCTTTAAGGGGGGAAGGGCTGTGACACCCTGGTGTCAAGCACTGCATTAGGCCTGCAATTAGCCACTAAGAAAGCATAAGCAATGCATTGCATCATTTCATGTGTAAAAGTATGCCTTTGATCTTTTGTTGTTTATTTGAAATTGGATTTCTATTTGACTTGATGCTTTGATTTTGGCTTTATTCTTGAGGAGGATTTATAAATGGTTTTCAGAAAAAGTGTTCTATATGAAAGTTGTAGAGAAAAATATTTTGAGCAACTTTTATATTTGGGTCAAAGCCTGGTTTGAAGTTTTTCAAACTGTTTTTGAGAAGTCAAACTTTGGAAATTTCTGAAAAAGAAAAGAATGTTTTTCTTTCCCGGCGCCAACCTTTCGGCCCATCCGGCCTTTCGGCCCGCTTCCCCGCCTCGGCCAGCGCTCGCCGCCTCACCCGCGCGCACGCCCGCCCGCGCACCGCGCGCCGGCCACCTGACACGGCCGCGCCGTACGCCGGCCGGCTTGCCGCGTGGCGCCCCTTCTCTGCGCCAAATCCACGCCGACCACTCCCTCTCCGATCTTCTCCACCAGAGCACGCCAGCGATCTTCGCCGGCCACTCCCGCGCATCCTCGTCTGCCGAGCCGCCTGCCGCCGCCTCGCCGACCGCGCCGCCGTGGCCCCCGCAGCGACCACCGGCCGGCGAGCCGACCAAAAGCCCGAGCACTCCACCCTCCGCTCCTTCCCTCACTCACTCGCACTCACTCTCGCTCTCACTCCCCACTCTCACCCGCGCACGAAGCAAACCGAGCACTCTCCGCTCGCTGCAACCACCGCCGCAAGGCCCCTTCCCAAATTCCAGTCACCACCTCCATCACCGGCCGATTAACCCCGGCCACTGCCCGCCTTCGTCTCGGACACACGTGCGCACCCCCGCGCCATCCGCCGAGCTCCACCGACGCGAAGTCCGAAGAGCCCCGCCGCGGAAGCTTTCAGCGCCGCTCGGAGCCCGGAGCCGTTCGTCCCCGACCCAAGCTCCACCGCCTCCCTTCTTCCTCCTCCAGCTTCGCCAAGCCAAGCAAGGTGAGAACACCAACTAGCCCTAACGCTACCGTTCCCTATCCCTCTGTTCACCACGGCCGAGCGCCATTGCCGCCATCGCGGACCTCACACGTGGCCAGCACGCACCAGCGCACCTCCGGCCAAGCCATCACCCCTAGGACTCCCCTCTAGGTTCACTGAGTCTCACACGCCCGCCAGTTTAGCCGGCGACCGCCGGAAACGGCGTAGCCGCGCGATGCCGCCGCCGCCGTGCGCTGCCGCTCGCCGCCGGCACCTACGGCCGTGCGCTGGCCAAACCACTGGTACCGCTGGATGCGCCTCGTCGAGACGAGTCCGCAGGGCCCAGCCTCCCCGCCGGCGACCTCACCGACGGCGAGAAATCGCCGGACCAATCCCTCCCCTGTTTCCGTCTCGTCCGAGCCCTCGAGCCAGGCCTCAGCCTCGAACCAGGCCTCGGACGAGCGTGCGTTCTTCCGTCTCGCCCGAGCCCTCGAGCCAGGCCTCAGCCTCGAACCAGGCCTCGGACGAGCGTTGCGTTCTTCCGTCTCGCCCGAGCCCTCGAGCCAGGCCTCAGCCTCGAACCAGGCCTCGGACGAGCGTGCGTTCTTCCGTCTCGCCCGAGCCCTCGAGCCAGGCCTCAGCCTCGAACCAGGCCTCGGACGAGCGTGCGTTCTTCCGTCTCGCCCGAGCCCTCGAGCCAGGCCTCAGCCTCGAACCAGGCCTCGACGAGCGTGCGTTTTTCCGTCTCGCCCGACCCCCGAGCCAGGCCTCGGACGGTCGCGCCTGTGTTCCGTCTCGTCCGAGCCCCCGAGTCAGGCCTCGGACAGGCGCGACGGTGTTCCGTCTCGTCCGAGCCCCCGAGCCAGGCCTCGGACGGTCGCACCTGTGTTCCGTCTCGTCCGAGCCCCCGAGCCAGGTCTCGGACGGGCGCGCCTTTTTCCGATTCGCCCGAGCCCGCGAGCCAGGCCTCGGACGAGCGTGCGTTCTTCCGATTCGCCCGAGCCGAGCCCTCGGCCGCGGTTTCGTCGAGCCAGGTCTCGGCCATTCGCTTTCCGCCGTGCGCCCGAGCCCGAATGGGTTCTGCTGACCCACGGGTCCCGCGCGTCAGCCCCTTCCCGGTCCATGGACCGAGTTCTCGCAAGCTAGCCGGGAGAAGTTAAATGTTTTTCTTTTCGGTTTAATTTCCAGAGATGCTTGTTATTTTTTTTTGTGTGTAGCCTGTTTTATAAATCCAAATGAAGTGCTTCCAGTTTTATTAGCTTTCTTATGAATAGATCTATCATGGGAAAATATGAATGTATTTTTGATAGCAGTTTATTTTACTGTTTTCATTTATTTCAGTTTATATGCTTTTGTTTGATAAATAATTATAAGTGTTTTCTGGTTGAGATAATTCCTGGAAAATTTTGTGTAAGTTTATTATACTGTTTGGCACCTGTGAAAAATATATGATGCACTGTTTATGTAGAAAAGTTACTGTTATAGTTAAAAGTCTCTTTTTGCTGATTTCTTAGAATAAGTGTTAAGGTGTTTTATATGTTGAAATAAAATATGGGAAAATTTGCACAGTCTTGGTGTGTCATGAAGAGTCTGAGAAAATATAACTTGATCTGTTTTATGGAAAAACTTGTAGTTGCTTTACAACTGTGCTTTCTGTATAGATCTTTAGAAATTCATGTAAGAAAATATATGATGATTCTGGTCATGAACTTTCTGGATAAATATGAAATGTGAAGTAGAATCTGGAAAAATAGGAAATAGAGCTATGCACTCTTTTACAGTAGGGTTGTAGTTCAAAGTACCTTTATGAGCAGTTTGCTTGTCATTTTTGTATCTGCAGTTCTGCAAGTTATTTTGGCCTGAAACTTGTTTAGTAGGGTCCAGTAGGTGTTGTTGACTTTCTGGAATTTTTGTGGATTTTCCTGAGTCTAGAAAAAATGCCTTGCAGTTCAATCGAAATTTCTTTTGATCTAGTTAAAAGTGGAAAAGGGTGATTATCGGATTTTGTCTTATGAATTGAATAGTGTTGCCCCAATGTTAAAAGTGGTTCAACAAGTTGGCTTTGTTGGTTTGCAAGGTTATTTCCGCATTTATTGAATTATAAATTCATCGCATGCAATAGGATCGACCCCGCCGGAGCTTCACCAAGAGCAGGAGCTAAACGCCGAGCCGGAGATCCAGGAGCTCAGCAGTCGGAGGAAGCAGACCCCGTCCACGACACTAACCTGCCTGAGTGCCCCTCCCACGAGGCCTCAGTCTTCACTCAAGGCAAGCCCCGGAGCATTCTAAGTCTCCCAGTTTTTATAATTAATTTACTTGAGTCCTTTTATATTGTGATGCATTAGGTATAGGAGTTGACTGAATCCTATTTGTTGCATTACCATTCCTTGATTATGATTTTACCTGCCTTGTTATCCTGCTACTGCTTAATAATGTAGAATTGCTTAGCCTGCTTAATAAAAGTAGTAGTTAAGGATGTTTCCGTAATACCCCGATGGGTATTTACCGGATCACGGTTGGCTATATTTGCTATCGTGGAAAAGAACCTGAGTAGTAATGAAAACGGTCAACGGGATGGCAGGGCACAAGTTTGGAAACTTGGGGCAGTTCATCCGTTGGATCGTATAGGTTTGTATCGATGTTGGCCCTCGTTCATTTTTGAACGCGCCCTTTTACTTAGGGATATGTCGGTGCCGTAATCATCGACCCCAAAGCCGGTTAGAAGCTGTTCGGGCCGTCTCAACCCGTGTCGTGCCCTCTAGTACGGAAGTTGCGATCTGCCGCGTGAGGCCATCGCCAGACTCTGATTGGGCGGTCCGTGCTTGAGCCGCGACGATTACCACCACGAACAAGCGTCGAGCGGTTGCCCAATGCATGGACCCGACGGGGAAAGTGTGGGCTGGTATTAAAGGTCTTTCATCAGCTGATTTGGAATTCGATTCGAGTCGCCGTCTCCCCCGGTTAGTGGGAAACTATGACGAGCTTCACCACGATACAACTCCATGTGATGTTTAAAGGTTCAACTAAAATGTGGATAAGTCAACTGGATATGGTTATATTATTGTTTGTTAGATTCAAGTGAGTGCTCTAGTACAGGTAATAACCTAGAACTAAGGAGTAGGTTTAAAAGTAACAACTCTTCATAATCATTAATTATCCCTTATCTGAATTTGAGCCTTTCGCAACTAAAAGATCCCAGCTCCACCTCAAAAGCCTTGCATACCCTTGAGTCTTTTATTTTCAGTTAGACGGGTAAGTCTAGCTGAGTACATCCCCGTACTCAGGGTTTATCCCGTTTGTTGCAGATGGCCAGGTCTACTTTGGCTATTGTAAGCACTGCCTCTACCCAGTGGAAGGTGATGAGGAGTAGGCCCGGGCAGGGTCGTCAAGAAGCTTTCCTCCTCCTTTTGCCGGACTGAGACTACTGGTGGCACACTATCTTAAAAAGGAGGAATGACTTGTGTTGAGTGGGTTTATCAAACATGTTTTATTTGGACCACGTTTGTTGTGGTCGTGTTTTAAACTTATACAAGCTTCCGCACTTTTAAACTCAATATTGTAATAACTCTGTTTTAAATTCCGCACTCTGATGTTTTAAATTCGATTTCGTTTCGCTGTGATGTATCTTTACGAATGTAACCTTGAACGATGCGATCCTGTATGTTATGGTGTTAGAAATCCTTCGTGATTTCCGGACTACCGGGGTTATATGGGTTCAAGTATGAGTCGAAGTCAGACGGATTTGGCTAAGATAATACTTGAGCTCTTATCGCCAGGTCGGTTCCGCCACATCGACCGCCGTGGTCGATGGCGACGGCCTCACCAAAATTCGCGACGATCATCCGGCCCCCTCGAGCCATGGCAGCTCGGGCCTTCTCCAGCCAAGCGGCTTCTCTAGCGGAGGAAGGTGCCATACCTCGAGGTGCCTGTGCCTCGACGGGACTCGAGGTCTTGGCCCGCTTGGACGAAGCGAGGTCCACCTCCTGGTAGGAGCGCTTCCCCCTGAGAAGATGGAGATGGCACGCGTCATCAAAAGCAAAGAGGTGAAGCCTCACTACCGACGAGACCCAAGGAAACTACTCACCCGAAGCGGCGGCTGGGCTTCTTCCCGGAATCGTCGGACCCACTCGGGGCTTCGAGCCCACCCCACGGCTCGAGCCCTGCGCCTGGGCCGTCTCCACAGGGCTGGGATGCGGGGAGGGCTCCCGACGCTTCCCATGGCTCGACCTCGAGGGAGAGCCCTCCTTCCGCCCCACATCGCGGGAGGGCGACCGTACCACCCTCGTGCTGACGTCGTGGCGCTCGCCCCGGCGCGGGCTCCGGGACCTGCTCCGGCGCCCGCGCTGGTGGTCGCCCCTCCCACGTCCGCTTCCGTGTCCCGGCGGCGGTGCGGCGATGGACTCCGGGGACGCTCGCGCCCCTGGTCACGAGACGCTCGGGGGCTCCCTCCCCGACTCTCGTGATGGCGCGGGCTCGACGCCTCTTCTTGGCGCCCGCCCTCCGCGGGCTCGACGGCGCCCTTGACGGCTCGCGGGGGTCGGGCCCGAAACCCTTCTCGACATGTCGACCGCCTCTCGAGGCCCGACCCCTCTCGAGACCCCCCGTCTGGGCTGACGCGGGGGCGGCCTCCGTTGGCGCTGTGGCGGAGGCGCTCCGGGTCCGGGGCTTCCTTGCGATCAGGGGCGCATCCGGCGCGGAGCTCGACGGACCTCGGGCCCCCGACGAGGCAGGGATCGGCGCCGCCTTCCGCGGCTGCGTCCCGCGCGACCCTTTTGTCGGTGGGACCTCCAGTGTACCCTCCTGCACAGAGGAGCGGTCAGCCCTGTCATCGACGAGCCCCGCGCGCATCAAGCGCGCATCCATCCCCTCGTCGTCGCCCTCCTCCTCATCACCACTCTCTCCTCCGAGCTCGAGAAGCTCAGCTCGGGGGACCCATCCCCAGGCTGACGGTTACGACGAGCCTTCGCCAGTCTCTGCTCCCGAGCTAAGCGACGCAAGTTTTTATCTTTCTCTTTCTTCTTTTTGGCATCCTTGCTCTCCTTGTCCTTCTGAGCAGAGAGGTGCCTCACCTGAGAATCCGCGGCGTCCTCCCTCACCGGGGGCCTCGACGCGCGACAAGTAAATGCCCCCTGAAGAAAGAAGAAGCATGATGAGACAAACCACAAGATGGATGCAAACGGATCGAAGGAGGAAGAAGGGGGAGGAGGCTCGAGATAGCTCGACTCGAGGTAGGCTTACCAGGTCAGACACCCCTCGTCGGGTGCCATCGCAACCAGGTTGGAGAGTTCAGGGACGAACGGCCCCTGGATCGTGATCGACACCCGGGAGACGCCCTCGTTCCGGGACAGCCTCTCTTCGGCCATCCTCGAGCGGTTGAGCGCCTCGAGCTGAGCCTGCGGGCCCATCTCGTGCATAAGAAGGGGGCGGTCCGCCAGCGGAAGAACTCTTCGCTGGTGGAACGCCCAAATGACCGCTTGCACGGTCAGCTTCTTCTCGTCCACCAGCGTCTTCATCATCTCCATCAGCGGGGCCAGGTGGCGTTGCCTGTCCGCCGCAACGCCCCAGGTCCACTTCTCCGGGCGTCGAGTAAGGACCCTGCCGGTGTACTGCGGAAGGAGGCCACCTTCGTTCCGCAGATAGAACCAATGGTCGTCCCACCCGGCCTGGTTGGTGGAAAGCTTGTATCGCAGGTACTCGCGGGGGACATTGGCCGACGAGGTCCCCGCCCTCGCGGTGATGGCAAGGGAGCCCATGCGCACGGGCCGCCTCCCGCTGGGCTTCAGGGACTTGATGAAGAGCTCGCCCCGGAGAGATGGACGAACATCTCCCAGTGCGGCTCCATCTTCAGGTACCCCTCGCACACCGCGGCGAATATGGCGGCGCGCGAGATGGAGTTGGGGGAGAAGTGTTGCAGCTCCACCTCGAAATGGTGGGCCAGCCCTCGCAAGAAGCGGCTCGGCGGGACGCCGAGCCCCATACGGTGGTAGCGCGTGAAGCTCACCACGTACCCCTCCGGCGGGTGCGGCTCCCGGTGCTCCGCCGATGGGATAACCCACCATGCGGGTCCCTCCTCCGGGTTGGGGCGCAGAAGCCCCTGGGCCACCAGCGAGTCCATTTCGCTCGCGTCACCTTCGACGGGCTCCAGTCCTCGGCCGGCAGCATCTGTGTCTGGGTGGCCATGACGGTGGCGGCGCGGATCCGAAGCGGACGGGGGCCGGAAACCCCAATCGACTAGCTCGAAGGAGAGGGCGCGTAAAGGCTACGGCGGCGGCAAAGGCAAAGGCAAAGTAAAGGGTTCTTTTTCCCCTCTTTCGATATTTATAGGGGGAAATCCAGACGGGCGGGATCTCCCACGACGTAAAAAGGTAACCGAATGCATTCAATGCGCCCACCTAACCGCGTCTCGAGCCGGATGCAGGATACACGCGTTACCTCTCCATTCGCTCCACTACCCGGGCCCGCCACGACCGTCGCTTCGGCTTCGCGCCCGCCGCTCTCCCCGACGATTTCCGCCTAAAAAGGCGTGCCCAACGGGCAGAAGGATTCCCAGACGACGGAGGCTTCTTCATAAAGGTAAAAACGGGCCCCGGCCCTAAGTCTCGAAGCAACGAAGGCTAGCCCTCGAAAAGGGTTCGACAGCCGGCTTCGAGCACCCGAGTCAGGGACACCAAGGGGCGCCACTCGCGGCATTCTCGAGGGCCGAGCCCTCGAGGCCCCTCACGTGTATCCAAGGCGGGAGCTCGACGTGCAGTGAGATCCCCTCGGAGGGAGGCATCGAGCCACCGGGTCCTATCGAATGGACCCGACACTCCTGCAGACTGAGCCCCCATGCTTTATGAGACCGCCTCCGGGCCACAGTCGACCCCTAACGAACGGGGCACGAGCTCTCACTTGGATTCCCCGTTACCAGCTCACCGGGAACCTCGATACTCGCCCACTCGGGTAGTACGAGGCATCCCCCCTCGCATCCGATCGAAAGGACTCGCGGGATGACAAGCCAGGGCAATCGGCATGCCGGACAGCTCGAGGAGCCGGCCAGTCGGTTCAGCCTGGCACCCCTCGACGAAAGAGGGTCTAAAACTCGGACAGTTACGACTAATCTCTTTTCTTGGTGTGAGCATGAGATTTTCAGACCTCGAACGATCGCTCGTCCTCCATCTCGCCCGAGCCCTCGAGGCCAGACCTCGGACGATCGCTCGTTCTCCGTCTCGCTCGAGCCCTCCGAGCCAAGCCTCGGACGGAGTCTCCCACGACAAAGAAAAGGTAACCGCAAACATTGTAATGAGACTACCGAACCACATTTCGAGCCTGTTGACAGGTACACACGGCGCCCGCGATCCCCGCTCCCTGACGATATCCGCCTAAAAAGGCGCGCCCCGCTGGGCAGAAGGTTCCCAAACGACGGAGGATTCTTCAGGAAGCCCACGAGGGGGTTCTAACCACTCCCCCATGGTCTCGGGGGCTACACCCGCGGGTGTCGCTCGCACGACACCCACGGAATCAAATCGACAAAACCCTCGAGACCCGTTAGCTATCCATCGAGATCCCAATCTGGAGCCCCTGCTCGAATGCAAGCACTCAAACAAGGGCTCGGGGGCTACTGTCGGTGGTACGAAAAAGGGTACCCCCAATCAACGCAAACACCCGAACGCTCCGTCTCTGTCCTCGCCCGAGCCCTCCCAGCCAGGCCTCGGGCGAACGCTCTATCTCCGTCTCGCCCGAGCCCTCCCAGCCAGGCCTCGGGCGAACGCTCCGTCTCCGTCTCGCCCGAGCCCTCCCAGCCAGGCCTCGGGCGAACGCTCTATCGCCGTCTCGCCCGAGCCCTCCCAGCAAGGCCTCGGGCGAACGCTCTATCTCCGTCTCGCCCGAGCCCTCCCAGCCAGGCCTCAGGCGAACGCTCTGTCTCCGTCTCGCCCGAGCCCTCCCAGCGAGGCCTCGGGCGAGCACGATCGCTCTCCGTCTCGCTCGAGCCCTCCAGACCTCGGGCAAGCGCGCCCCCACACCTCGAGCCTTAACACACGGACCTCGAGCTGCACAGACAGCCGTACCAGCCCATACCACGCATTTAATGCCTTCACCTACTCCGGTCATGTCCACAAGTGCACAACATGTACCACAGTAACTCGGTGTAAAGGTCAAGTCTCGTTTTCACCACAAGCATGGGCAAAAGGGCACCAGTACAGCACTGTTCGGCCAAGCCAAGCACTGTATCCCCTCGAGGCCGGCTACGCGCCCCTCGAGGCCTGCACTGTAACCCCTCGAGGCCGGCTACGCGCCCCTCGAGCCCTGCACTGTAACCCCTTGAGGCCGGCTACGCGCTCCTCGAGCCCTGCACTGTAACACCTCGAGGCCGGCTCCGCGCCCCTCGAGCCCCCGCGGCACCACCTCGAAGCCGGCTCCGCGCCCTTCGAGCCTTAACTACTTTCGTGCTATTGGAGGACAGGTACCCCAAGACCCGGAGGGACCTCACCGCGTACTGTACATTCCGGGATGGGTGCTGTACGGCTCCCGCCTTGTCGCGCCACCACGTCCGCGCCCAGAATGGAAGCCACGACCCAAGGACGCCTCAACAGCGACGATCACATCGGCTCTAGTGGCCCCGACAAGACAGGGTTCCTACCCTTCCCCGAATGGGGCACCATACGCCCCGACACCTGTAATACCTTTATGTAACCCTGGCCTCCCCTTGCTCTATAAAAGGGGACGCTAGGGCCCTCATTCAAGGGAGGAAGACAACACACGAGTCCACACACAGGCACGGGTCCGGACTCCGGTCCACGCTCACTGAGCTTGTATTCTCCCCTGTACAAGCACTTAGGTGCAAGTAATACAAGAACATTCCCCCCCGCTGGACGTAGGGCCTTCTTTGCCCGAACCAGGATAAATCCTTGTGTCCTCTTGCATCACCATCCAGGAAGAGAAGCACGCGATCATATCACTCGTTGGTGTGATACCCCCGGGTACGAAACACCGACAGTACTATAATTAATGAACATAGAAATTTTATGATTGAGAGTGTCTTGTAGAGAGAGTACTCCCTCTGTATAGGAAATAAGACCATGTTCAGTTTCCTAAATTCTCCCAAAAAATTTGCATAGTATCTATCACATCAAATCTTTAGATGCATACATAAAATATTAAATATAGGTAAAAAATAATCAATTATACTTTTAGTCTCATATCAAGATGAATAGTCCATATTTAGACAAAGTTTGTCAAATAACAACGAAAGTGGTACATGAACTTTTCTCCAAAAATTTCGCGAACTAAACAAGACCTAAATGACATTTTAGACATGGTTTCGTTCAAACATTGAAAATATAAATCATGAATAACTTTTAAGTTCTTGAGTTAAAAATACAAAAAAACCATATGAATGGATTTGTCTTGGAAAATACTTTCATAAAAATATATATGTATTATTTTTTATAAATATTTTTTTAGTATAAAGGGAGTTAAAGTTGTACTTTAAACATTGGCGGATCCAGAATGAGCCTACGAGGGGGGCTAAATACATAGAGAGCCGAGTTTGGACTGAAATTTTTCTTGTATTTTTTGTCCGCAAGAGGTTTTTGGTACATTTTAAAGTGATTTGGACTAAATTTTCCATTATTTTTCTAGCCCGCAGGAGATTTTTGAATTAATTTAAAGAAAAATTAGACTAATTTTAACTAAAATATATGTATATCATATGTATTTTTTTGGGCCAAGGGGATCCGCCACTGACTTTAAACACCATGTCCATGTCCAAAACATTATATATTTCCTATACGGAGGGAGTATTATATATATAATAAAAACTATCCTCCTCGTCCCCGTCGCCATCCAGGCTCTCGCTGGCCACACACACACCCAAACATGCTATAAATGCACACGCTCGAGCAGGGCTCGCTCGGCGTTCAAGGTTGGTGTCTTGCAGTCGAAGAGCGCGTGTTTGTGAATCATCAAAGCTTGGGCTTGGTATGAGGAAGCTGGAAGCTGCAGCCTGCAGGTACTCCACTTTAGATCATCATCAAAGGAGCGCGTGTTTGTGAATCATACATATTTCTTCCGTAGCTTGGGTGTCCCAAGATTATCATACCATTCATGCACTTTAGATCTGTTTGGTCAGTCACCATAGCTTGCCATATCACAGATTAGACGCGGCAAATTAGAACACCAACCAACCAAACAAGCCCTTTTATCTTCCGTAGCTTGCGATTACAGTATTATTTCCTTCTCCAATTTCCTTCGTTCTGTCCTACTGCCTTTGATGTAGGTGTGGTAAAGATGAGAAAGCCAGGTAAGAGAAGCAGGGAGAGGAGTGCAGATTTCTTTTCGGATCCCATGGATGAGAAGGACAAGTATTTCTTCAAGGTTCTGGTTGGTGATTTTCGTGAACGATTGGTAAGTTTTCAAGTCCGTCAGTTTTTCTTCCTGGGTTAACTTTTGCTGTGGCCAGAGGGAACTTTTGCTGTGTTAGCAATTCCATCATCTCCGGTCTTTGTTCATTTTGCTCCAAAGATTTGGCCTCTTCTTGGTGCAGATTTAGCCAGACCTGGTGTTACAACTTGAAACACAAGATATATGTGTCGTATTATTGTTCTGAAGCCATGTTTGCTAGAATGTTGTTCATTTGTAACCAGTGCTAAATTTTGACAGGAATGCTTGTGCAACCCTGATAATATTTGTTGGTTCTTTAACATTTTGGGCATATTAACATAGTTCTAAACAATTTCTAGGGATAAACTCAGTCCTCAGATGTGGGCAACTATAACTACTACTTCTTATCTGTTTTGATGTCTGGAATGAAATCGTTGCACTGTCAGCCAACTTCTTGAATTGAAGATATATATAAGAGCTTGATATATGTTATTGCTGCAGGCCGTTCCTGATAATTTCGTGCAACATTTCAGCAGGCTAAAAGCAAACAGTCTTAAGCTAGAATCACGCTGTGGACACACTTTTGATGTTGAAGTAGCTAAGAATATGGGCAAAGTAGTCCTTCAAACTGGATGGAAGGCGTTTGTTACTGCCCATGACTTGAACATGGGAGACTTCTTGGTTTTCAAGTACGACGGGACTTCTCGATTGAAGGTTTTCATATTTGATCTTAGTTGTTGCGAGAAAGTGCCGCCATGCCTTGTCAAGAGAAATCATACCTGTGGCAGAGAAAGAAGGGAAATGCCACACATTGAAACTTCAAGCAGTTGTGAAGATCCTCCCATGAATGTCACCGCTAGTTCATCAACCTCCCTATCTGACTTATCAGGTATGAGTCACCAAGTTGAATCAACTTGAGTAGGATTTACTTTACTGATCACCATGACCTCACATTTCTTTCTCATTGTTTCTGTGTAGGAGATTCTGTATCTCTAGAAGATCAGAAATCACATTGTGTTCCAGGTTACATCCTCCCACAAGGAACCTGTCTCACCTTTGTGCAGCTGGAGAAACTGAAAGAGAGAGTCCGAGCTAGTAGTTCTAGGATCCCCATCTATGGATGCATCATCAAGAAGGGCAACGTTCATGGAAGATCTCAGGCTATGGTGAGCTTGGAAACTTTGTTCTTGGACTGATATTCTACTACAATCATGCTTCATTTTGAAAACATGTTTTTTTTGAAAGATGCTGGAGGGGTTTGCACCCCTACAGCCTTTATTAAAGAGCCCAGAAAAGGGGGTGTTCCATACAAAGTAAAAGATGGAGGGGGGAGAGAGAGAGGGCGCTAAGCTAAAGGTTACAGAACTGGTAGGTTCAGATCAAAGCAGATCCGATCAAAAACAAAACAAGAGAAGAACAAGAGAGCTTAAAGAAATCAGAAACGACTAGACCAGCATAGCTGAAGGGCGAGTTAGGCAAACTCCGCTGTCCATTGATCAATTGCTGGAAAGTATCTCTTCTTCGCCCTCAGCAAAAAGAGCCTCCATTCAATCATGAAGTTCTGCTTCACTAGCTGGATTGAAGGGTTTATCTGCCTAAAAATCAAGTCATTTCTAGCTTTCCAGATTGACCAAGCCATAATGACTAGGATTTCCATGAAAAAGGATACTCTTAACTGAATCTTAAAGTCTGCTAATTGTTCATAAGGTTCCAGACTGTGATCCACTTGGAGATTCAAAATTGCCCAACATTGGGTGGCAAATGGGCAATTGATAAATAGGTGATCTACTGATTCATCCCTATCCATGTTGCATAAGACACAATTGTAGCTCGGGATTTGCATATTCTTTCTTCTGAGAAGCTCTCTTGTGCTGATTCTATCCTTCATCAAAAGCCAGAAAAAGACTTTGTGCTTACTTTGGCAGGAAGAACTCCAAAGCCATTTAAATGCTGGATGGATAGCTCGATGCCCACTAAGTTGTTTGTAAGCTCTCTTTACTGAGAAAAGATCATTGTTCCAAATGTATTTCCATTTGTCATTAAAATCTGAAAGGGGAACATTATGTAGTAAATTCTGCAGAGCTAGAAGTTGGCTGTGTGCTTGGGAAGATAAAGGCAGGTGGAAAAGGTTATGAGTAGGGAATTGCTCTTTGGCACCTGCTAATATCAAATGCTTGTTCTTGGCAAAGGATAAAAGCTCAGGGAACTTTTGTGAGAGGATTTCATCATGCCACAGATCACTCCATAGGAAGCATGATCTTCCATTTCCAATTTCAACCTTTGCCATTCCTTTATATTTATCCAGTAATTTCAAGATATCCTTCCACCAAAAGGATCCATTCTTCTGGGTACCCGACAACTTTCCGTTTGCATAATATTTCTCCCATACTAGAGACACCCATGGAATGTTTTCTTTGTTGAAGAATTTATGTAAGAACTTGATGAGCAAAGCTTCATTCTGAGTTTTAATGTCAAGAACTCCCAAACCTCCTTCTTTCTTTTCTCTGCATACCATAGACCAAGCAGCCTTTGGTTTTTGCTTAGCATTCATGTCTGCCCCCCTCCATAAGCAGAGTTTTCTAAACTTGTCAATCCTCTCAATGACAGTCCTTTGAAGAAGGAAGGTACTCATGCAGAAAGTTGGCATAGTTGTGAGGACTGAGTTTGTAATTTCAAGTCTTCCTGCCTGACTGAGGAACAGAGATGTTGCTGCAAGCCTTCTTTCACATTTAGTGACCAGAGGAGAAAAATCAATAGCCTTTGGTTTAGACAGACTCAGGGGGAGCCCCAGATATGTGAAGGGGAGGCTCCCTGGTTGGCAGTTGAAGGTTCTTGCTAGATGATCCAATCTATCCTGGTTGATGTTTATGGGCACCATGATGGATTTATTGTAATTCACCTTCAGACCAGAGGATTCACCAAAGGTATGTAGCAGAGCCTTCAAGGCTAAAAGTTGATTACTACAAGCTTCCATTACTAGTAAGGTATCATCTGCATACTGAATAATAGGGAAGTCACTTGTGTACTGAATTGGGATTGGTAACTTCAAGATATTTCTATTTTTAGCCTCATTGATCACTGATTGTAACAAGTCAGCTGCCAGGACAAAAAGTAAGGGAGAGAGAGGGTCTCCTTGCCTTACCCCCCTTTTGCAATGAAAAACCTTTCCTTTTACTCCATTCAGCAAAACAGAAGAGGACCCCGAGGCTAGGATAGCCTTGATCCAATTAATCCATTGGCATTTCCCAACTTTATGAGAGAGCGAGCTACAATTTCAGAAACATGGATAGAGAGACTGAAGTACAAGTGGGAGGAGAACTGGACTTCTTAGCAATCGCCATCTTTTTCCTACAAAGCCATAGCCTAGCAAATCCCTTGCAAGCAAAATTAAACCACATAATCCTTCTCCCCTTTTCTTGGCTAGGTCAATATGACATTGAATAAAATCAGAAGACCAAGTAAAAAAGAATATATGATTTTTAAGATTCAGTTTTTTTAATCTTTTGTACTACTAGCTGTACACAAATTGCCTTGTAGAAATAATTTACAATCTTGCTGCAAGTACTTCCAGCTTGAGCTATTTTTCAGTTGACTTTTACACTTTCCTACTGCAATCAGGACATACCAAGAGTATATGCTGATGTACATCTACCATTTGAGGACCAAATGCTGATGCTTCAATGCCGTAGCAAGAGTTGGGAAGTGCGGTGTGTGATTAAGAAGGACAAACACAGAGTAAAAAGGCTTATGAAAGGGTGGAAACAGTTTGCTTATGACAACAAGTTGCGGCTGGGAGATCTCTGCCTCTTTGAGCTACTTGAAAACACTCAGTACACGATGGATGTGCATGTTATTCGCGCAAAATGAAATTTGGACAATTATGTGGTAGCGAATGCCAGTTTAGCTTTTGCAATATGGTGGTAGTCTGGTAGAAGTGATTTTAGATTAGAGCGAGTAGCTTACCCTGCTGATCCCCTGTTCGGGCAGTGTCCATCCTCAGTACACTCAGTATTGGTTAGCTCATGTTCTGCCTAAGTTCAGCATGTTTTCCTTTTAATCCATCTTCGTTTTCCTGTGATGTAATTAGCTACTTGCTACTGCAACGTCAAGCCATGACTGTTTCACTTGTAATCCATCTATGTTTTTCTTTCTGATTTGATGCAATTAGCTACTGCAACGTCAAGATATGGCCTTGCTTGTGAATCATGTGCAGCTAAAAGTCATCTTGGGGCACATTTATCTCCAGTCCCATAATCTATTCTCCGAAAACACAAGAGATGTGCCGCTTAAAACCATGTGTAGCAAACTGAGTGTAGCTCAGTTGATTGGGTTTCTTATGGTAGAAATTGATTGTGAATCGGTCTAACTCAGTTCTTTGAAGATGCTTATAGAGATAGAGTGTGTGCGTGTAGGATCATAGGTAATTAGGTCTCTTAAAAATATCATGTTATGCCAAAAGTAAGTTGAGTGTTCACGGATAAAAGATCTCATACGATGCATACATTACACATAGAGTTGTGAATGTTTTAATAGATCTTTATAAAAAAAAGGTTCTAATAGATAAATATTTTTTAAAAATAAATAAGACAGAAGAGATATCAATTATATTTAAAAGAAGAAACCCCAAAGTAGGCACAACAATACAAAAGCGAACAACCACCCACACTGAAAAAAAGAAAAAAAAACAACTCTGATCGATCAGACGAGATATTGACACAAACCACAATTTACATTTTACTAAACTACTCTCTCGGTTCTAAATTGTAAATTATAAATTATAAATTATTATAGCTTTTGTAGATAAGATTTTAATATATGTATTTAAATATAATGTATATCTAGGTACGTAATGAAAACTATGTACATAAAAAATCTTAAACAACTTATAGAAATAAAGGGAGTACATCGTATCTTATATTCTTATATTTACAAGAAAAACCATCCCGCCATTGTGCCATGATGGTTAATAGTTCACATTGAAAATTACTGTAAAGTACAGATTTTCCCTAAATTTATTACAGCCTAGTTGTATTAATCACCTAACAAGAGCTTACAGGCATACTTCAGATAAGCATACTCAAACTAGCAGTCAGTTTCAAGTACTTCGTAGTATTTGTCACAAAGGACAGCATAGTATGCATGAAAGCGTCACCGCAACTTCTCATGATCAAAACAAAGTGACAGTACCCATGAGCTTCTGCTAGTTTTGTTTGAAGGAAATGAAGGCAATAATCTCTTCAACTACATGAGACCATATGGGAGTCACTTCTCTTCCTTTTTATACGTATATACTCGCTTTGTCTCAAATTATAAGATGTTTTATTTTTTTTCTAAATATATTATTTTTATCTTATCTAGACGTATATATCTATGTGCATTCCAAAAGTTATGAATCTAAAAAAAAAAATCAAAATGTCTTATAATTTAAAATGTACCAGTTGTCTTATATCTAGACGTATAATAAAATAGATGTACTGAAACAGTAAATGTCATTTAAAATTTAGAACGAAAGGAGTTCTAAGTAGAGATCATTGTTATATTATTGTAAATATTAAATTTAAAATTTTCAAACGCCACGAGAAGCAAACACGTCGTGCTGTTTCCCTTCCCTGGTCAGGGCCACCACGCCAGCTTCCTCGCCATCGCCCGCCTGCTCGCCCGTGAGCTCCCGGACGCCGCCATCACGCTCGTCTCCACTCCACGCAACGTCGCCGCGCTGCGCTCCTCCTCGTCGGCCACCTCTCTCTCTCTCTATTGGCTTCCACGCTCTGCCGTTCGTCCCGGCCGACCACGGCCTGCCCGTCGGCTGCGAGTCAAACAGCTCCCTCCCAGCGCCGTCCTTCGTCACGCTCTTCGAGGCCTTCCAGTCCCTGGAGCCCGCCTTCGACGGCTACGTCTCGGGCCTCCGCGGACAGAGCGGCGGCGAGGCCGAGGCGGAGGCGGACGTCTGCATCGTCGCCGACGTGTTCGTCGCGTGGACGGTGGACGTCGCGCGGCGGCACGGGTGCGCGCACGCGGTCTTCGTCTCGTGCGGCGCGTTCGGGACGGACATCTTTCGCGCCCTGTGGAGCCACATGCCGGCGGCGCTGCCCTTCGGCTCCGACGGCTTGCTTCGCCTGCCAGAGTGCCCGGGCGTGGTGCTCCACCGCTCGCAGCTGTCGCCCGTCTTCCTACTCCGCGGCGACCTGCGCGACCGGTGGACGGCGTACTTCCAGCAGGCCGTCCGGCACGCGTGCCGCACGGACGCGGTGCTCGCCAACACCGTCGAGGAGCTGGAGACCACGGGGCTGGCAATGATGCGCCGCGCTGCCGGCAAGGCTCCCGTCTGGCCCATCGGCCCTCTCGTCAGCGGCGGCGGCGTTCTACGGTGGCTGGAAAAGAAATAAACATTCCAAATAAATGCCAAAGAGCCATCACACGTGCATGATATGGTAGGAGACTTTAATCTCACATTGCTACTTTAGAAAGAGGGAGACCAGCTTATATAGTTGAGCTATCTCCAAGTGGTTGGAGCTATTGAGCAGAGACAAAGGAAGAAACCCACGCACGGGTGCGTGGCTTTTTTTTTTTTTTTTGCCATTCGATATTTTTGTATGCATGGAGAAAATTGCGCTGGCCTGTTTTAGCAAGCAATTATTCTCGTATTAATGGTGTTTGACCCGTATACTAATGGTAATGATAGGTTCAATCATATTAATATTGTAAGAGCATCTCCAACAATTTGGTAAAATTGACTTATCAAATGTTGTGTTTTAACAAGTTGCTAAAATAACATACCAAGTTAAAAAAAAGCTCTCTCTAATAGTTCTCTATTTTTAACTTGTCAAAACTGAAAAAAGAAGGACCCACCACATATATATATATATATATATATATATATACACACTACTTATTGTAGTATATGCCAATGCATGTGCATTCATGCAAATTAGTGAGCACATGCAATGCAATCAGTGACAGATGAGGTACATTATGAGTCCATTCTCGTTGCATTTGTCGTACCTCTCCGTCCCTCCGTCCGCTACCACCACCTTGCAGTTGTTGCCGCACTCCCAGTACGACACGAACCGCGCGCCGCCGCAACCCTCGCAGTTGCGGCCGTCCTTGGCCACGCACGCCTCGCCTCGCGCCTTGGCCCACCGCATCATCTTCCGCGTTTGAGGATAATAAGTTTGTATATATATGAGTGTGAGACTTCAGGATAGCAAGTTTGTATAAATAACAAGTTTGGATAAATAGCAAGTTGGTTTGAAGAGTTGTTGGAGAAGGAATTTTGTGATTTTGCTAAATTAATAAGGATAGCAACTTGATTTGAGGAGTTGTTGGAGATGCTCTAATTACGCGGTTGTCTCTTTCAAAAGATACAGCTGCGGCGTCTGTATAAAAGAGGGACGAGATGTCATCCTCTGTACACAACACATTCTCCTCCTCCTCTGCCCTAGTGTTGCGCTGCTGCTGTCGACCTCATCCCGCCGCTGACGTGCCATCGGTGCCGGGAGAGTAGGATCTCCGAAGCGTGCGTCTTCTCGCGTCCCTGCACGGCACGGAGTAGGAGACGTATAAGGTTTTTGGGAAGCGCCGTAGCGACTGCTCGCTGGACGTCTTCTTCCCTCTACGCCGACTTCGCCGGTTTTCATGAACGGTCTGCTTCGTCTTCTCTTGTGCTAATTCCTAGTGCCGACAAGCCCACTGTAAGCATGCATTCAATCTCACTGTTCTTGTATTTCATGTTCTTCACGTTCCTAATGATGCATAGCCCGGATATGTCTCGAATCATACTGCTAGTGGTAGATTATATATCTACAATACATGCTATTTATCTTTTCCTCATTGTCAGAATTAATTTATACTCGTATATCACTAAATTGCTATTATTTCCAACACCATCCTCACCCGTCCTCCGTCCTGTACATTTCTTTTGGGTCACAGAACACAATGCATACGGGCCAACCAGACGACGGAGCTCGCCGCGGCGCTGGAGACCACCGGCCGGCGCGCCGTTTGTCTGGGCGGTCCCCCCCCCCCCCGTGGGGTTCGACGTCGAGTGGCTGCCGGCGTGGGCGGATCCATATTCGGTATAGTGGGTGCAGCTGCGCCCACGAAAAAAAAACAGTGATTCTATTCATTTTTTCACTATATATGCGCTCATTTAAAAAAATTATATGCACCCACGAGGTTACTGCACCCCCTCTTTAATTTGCTCTAGCTCCGCCACCGGCTGCCGGAGGGGTTCGAGGCGCGGGCGCGGGCGCGCCGAGAACAGGGCCTCGTCGTGCGCAGGTGGGCGCCGCATGCAGGTGCGGGTCCTGGCGCACGCCGCCGCCACGGGCGCGTTCCTCAGCCACTGCGGGTGGAACTCGGTGCACGTGCCCCCGTCCTCGGGCGGCCGCTCTCGGCGGAGCAGTTCTACTGCGCGCAGTTGCTGACTCTGTGTGCTTAGACTACTGTAAAAACGGGTTTAATCCTTAATATGTCTTAAGCCAAAAAAAAAAGTTTGGTCATAGCACCACAACGTTGGTCGCTAAATTTTGGTAAGTGAATAGGAAAAATAAATAAACAGTTAAGCAGCCCTAAACATGTTTAATCCTTAATATGCCTTAAGCCAAAAAAAAGTTTGGTCATAGCACCACAACGTTGCTCGCTAAATTTTGGTAAGTGAATAGGAAAAATAAATAAACAGTTAAGTAGCCCTAAACAAATCTAATATCCTACATTTCATGCATATTAAAATACGAAATGTAAATAGAATAATAAAAGGAAAGAACTTTTGTTTTGCATTGATCTTATGACTGGTGAGGTCTTACGTACGATGTACGAATGCTCATGGATGGAGGATGTCTCATGTATACTGTATACACTACTAAAATGGTGGAGCTCTTCTAGTGCTTAGCACTGTAATAAGACCAATTCCATCAATTCGTGTACATAAAAATCCTCACTACAAGGCATCTAGCTAGTAGAGAAAAACTCATACTAAATTATTGAATACTAAAAACTAAGAGTATCTTAGATTAAAAAGAACTGCACAGAATCTGGTTGTGATAGTTAAGTTGAATCTGGCACGTAGTCTCAATACTTTGGTGTCTGTTTAGTTTCTCCATTTTGCAATTTTTTTTGGTATTTTAGTTCATCTTTTTTATAAAATGGATCTAAACATATTTGATCCAGTTTGTAGAAAAACATAATTTGCATTTGGAAGCCAACAGCCCAAAAAACAAAAAAGTGTGTCTTAAAGGATGAATCTGACACTCTTTAGAGCTTCTTTGGAACGCAGGATAGATAAAGTATAGGGATAGGAAAAATATAGGATTTGAGATAGCATGTATCTTTACTCCTATAGGAATTGAATCCATTAGAAACTACACAAGAGAGCCTTTGGTACCACTCAGGTGAAACACAGGAATCTTAAAAAGAATTTAAGGAGAAAAAATGCATTGCTTCTTTAACCAACCTGCTTATTTCATTTTACGGTCTTGATTAGGTGGTAGCAGCTCGCATCAATTCACTATGTGCATCGTTCCTCATGCCTGTTTGGAACGCGAATTTTTTTCCTATTCCTGCGTTTTTCCTGTGAAATTGAACTGTTTCCTGTGAAATTCCTGTGTGATTCCTGTGAAATTCTTACGTTCCAAACAGGCCTAGTGGATTTTTTTTTCCTCTAGTTTTCCTATGGAATTGGAGGGAAAGGAAAGTTTCCTTTAGATTTCCTGTGAACATTTCCTATCATCCAAAGGAATTCATTCCATAGGAATTTGATCATACATTTTTCCTTTGTTCTTCCTCCATTCCAAAGGAGGCCTTACTCCTGTCATTTTATAAAAAATTTAGAGACATCTAAACATACGTTGCAAAATACTCCCTCCGTTCTAGTAGAATAAGTGTCGTCCGGAAAACGTGTCTGTGAGGGAAACACGGATTTCTAGTGACACTTATTTTGGAATGGAGGGAGTACAGGTTACAAAGAGCTTTACATCCAAAAATATTTGTATAAAAACTTTTTAGCTAAACTGTAAACAGGGCCTTAATCACTCAAGCCGCCCCAACCTTTCATTTCTACCATCGATCGTACCATTATTATATTATTGATATGTTCATTTTTTCCCCCCAAAATCGCAAAACAAGAAGAAACACATTGCGAATAGCGAAGCACGCATAGACCATTTTCCTTTGCATTATGCTCATCGGATACCACGCATCTTTTTGTAGTTTCAATGCGTAGTCTCTTGGGGCCAGGGAAAGGAAAACAGTACCGACCACACATGTCTGCAAACGTCATGTCAAGTATTGATACAAATGCGTACACTCCCAAGTCCAAAAATAAAAATGCTGCTAGTTGGTGTTTGAAAAAATTTCAGGTATCACATTAGATATTATGAGATTAATTTGGTCTATTAAAAATAGTTTAATAAAAAAAATAAACTATATATTTCTTCAGAAAACCGTAAAATGAAGTTATTAAGACTAATCAATCCATAATTAGTAAATGTTTACTGTAACATAACATTATCAAATCATAAACTAATTAGGCTTAAAAAATCGTTCCGCTAAGTTATCACAATCTGTGTAATTAGATATTTTTTTAATCTATATTTAATATGGACTTTGCAAGCACACCCCAGGACCCGGTCAAACACGCTCTTCAACTCTTCATCACCCAACATGACAGCCGCCGCCGCCTGCCCCTAGGGCCTAGGGTGTGAACCGCCGCTGTTGTTTTCATTTTCTTCACCGTTGGTCCGCCTCCCTCCCCTCTGATATGTTCCCGGAGGTCGGAGGGAATGAGGATCCATTGTTTTTAATAAATTTTCTAGTAGATCGAGTCATCTAGAGTTAGGGTTTCTTCATGCCAATGACCTTGGTATTGGAAGTGTTTTCCTCCTCCTTTCCGGCGACGGTGAGAAGGTATGGTGGATCCAGTCTCTCCATGGTGGCTCTGTTGAATATGAGGGCGACAACTTCGACGTCAACATCTACATCGACAAGACAACATGGAGACTTTTGTTTCCGGGCTTCGGCATCAAGACGGAGATGATGTTGCCGCCATGGAATAATTTTCTTCGGTCCCTTCTTCGTTTTGTTGTGGTTGGATTTGGCCACGATGAAGGACTAGGGAGAATAATTTTCAGATCGGTCTTCCTCATTCTTCGGTGGCAGAAAGAAGAAGAAGGAAGACACAAGGAAGAAGAAGTTTCTCAACTCCGCATGCAGGAATGTTGGCCGTCCGTTGGACATCTGTTCTCAGGCCGAAAACAATTGTTGCCGAGTATTTGCATGTGCGGTCATCTATACGAAGCATCAAACAAATTTGAATTTGAGAGTTTGAGCATTTCACAACGTGAGATAGTATAGATGAGAATCAGTTTCTAGATACATGTTTTTTCCAGAGTACTTGTAATACGATAATGTACTCAGCTATAATTTAATACAATTCTTCTTTCGTCTAAAAAAGTCTATATTTAATATTTTATGCATGTACTTAAACAAACATTTGATGTGATAGGTGAAAAGTTTCTAGATGGTAATTAAGCATTTCCTTATTTGTTAAATAGTCGACCAATCTCAACTAGCTTGTTAAATATATATATATAGAAAATATTAATATTTATGATACTGAATATGTAGATATTAGATTAGTTATATAATATATTTCCATATGATTTTAAATATTATTTTTTAGTCTTAGTTGAACTTTAATTTATTAACTCGTCAAAAGGTGAGATGTACACTTTTGAAAACATAGAGAGTAGGATACTGTTGCCAATTATTGTTTGACATCGCAAATAACTTGAATATTATCTATATAAGTAAGATTTAAACACAATGCTGAAATAACCTCAGCAAATAAAACAAACGCTCAAACTTTATAATTTGATGGAATCAAAATATGCCTTTTCAAACTTCTATAAAATTTATGAATGGAGATTCCAGTGCATCAAATAACAGCACAAATGAATTTAGCAAACATATAATGCACTTTGATGAGACTAGTTCTATGTAAACCAGTGATCAAGTTTATCAGCGCCGGCTTAGTCTTATGTTTACTAGACTATTTCTACTGTTTATTCTATCTTACACAACATTATTAAAATAACCAAAATCAGCAAATAAGTTTAAACGAACATGTCCTTAATTTTTTTTATGTTGAGAAGTGAGTATAGTTCAGTTGGCTAGATTAAACGTACTTGCAGTTTCAGGCCCCTTTAGAATACGGGATACATTTTCCTTGTGAAAACTAACTAATTCTTGTCCAAATTTCTATGAATTTCTCTGTTCCAAAGAGGCTATCTATCACTTAAGGGAGTTTTCGTCAATTTCAAGATCTTTCGGCGATGACAACTTCAGAACTAGGAAAGTTTACAGTTATATATGAAAAATCACCTCAAACCATTTGAGGGTCATGCATTATTCGAAGAAAAGTATTTTTCAAATAACTCTACTGCATAGATAGATGTAAATAAATATAAAAGAACTGGTATTTTGGTCGGCCAGCTTTCATGTATTTATTAGGCTCAGAAGTCCCCATAGGAAGTGGGTAGAACATGAAGCCTCTGAGCTCCCCTGCTTCCTCCATTCAGCACTTCCCTCTCTCTGCTTCTGTGATCTCATCTTTCCCTAGCTAATCTCTCCCTGTTCTTCCGGATCTATAGAACATGAAGAACCTGGACAAGAAGTGCAGGATTTGCATGGAGTGGCAAGAGCATTACTACTGGAACCACATGGCCGACAACAAGAAGCATTTCTTCAAGGCTATGGTCGGGGACTTCACTGAAACCATGGTGAGAAAGCATCTCAAGCTTCCCTTGCATGCGCTAGCTGCTCTCCATCTGTGAATGAATGTGTTACAGGAATCTACTTCCCTGGATTATTTTGGGCGTGCATGTTGGTATACGCAGAGGAATATTGCTGTGTTCTTCAGTCTTCACTTACGGTGTATTTCTGTAAAGAAAAATAGATGTTAGTTTCAGTATTCGCATCTCAATGGGATTTCATCTAGTTTCATGCATTTCCATTGTAAGCTTAACTTAACCATGATTATCGGGTAAAGAAATGTGTCACGAAACAAATAAACAAAAATGATTTTGGTGCAGAGCATACCTGCAAGATTTGCAAACAACTTCAACGGCCGCATCTCCGAGGTCATCAGCCTGAAGTCCCCAGGTGGCAAGACATGGAGCGTCGGAGTAGGCAGCGACGCCGACGAAGTAGTCCTCCGGTCTGGGTGGAAGGAGTTCGTCAGCGCTCACGGCGTCGACGAAGGAGACTGCATGCTCTTCAAGTACACCGGCGTGTCGTCCTTCGATGTCCTCGTGTTCGACTCCAGCGGCTGCGAGAAAACATGGCCGCATTTTACCCACAACGGCAGAATCGAGATCTCTGAGGGCCTGCAAGGACCGCGGCTTGGCTGCCGTCGATTCATGGGAGGCCAAGACTGCACCTGCACGCCGCAGTCGCTGCCGAGCGATGAGGAGGAGGACGAGGATGACGCGCACCTGGAGCTGGCGCTTCACAAGAATAGCAGCAGGAGCATCCCCAAACGGTGCAAACGCAAGCTTTACCGTGATACTGGTAGGCTACCAGTATCTGACTGACTGTGTGTCGTAGAATTTTGCAGTATTGCTGTGAAACCATCTGATGATGGAATGGAATGGAATGTACCTGCAGAGCAAGCTCATGGCGAAGTAAAAGAAGACGATGATGAAGAAGACGATGTTGAGGTCCATGACGACGGCGGTGGTGACAGTGACAGTGAGAGGCATGCGATGACCGGAGGGTACTACTTCTGCAAGAACGGGCCGGTGAGCGAGTACCATCTGACGGAGCAGGAGAGGGCGGAGATCTCGAGCCTCCGCGTGCCTGTGGTGGACGCGAGGAACCCGGTGTTCGTGCAGGTGATGCACCCGAGCCATGTCCGCAGCAACAAACCCGCCGGCGTGGTAGTAAGTAACCTGCTCTGGCTCCCTTTCTGAAAGAAGAAAGACATTACACAACTGGGCAAAAAACTAGGACCTGCTTGTTATTGGGATTCTGGTTCTTCTTCTTCTCCTCAGGGCATTTCTTCAGAATTCGCGGACAAGTACCTGGGGACAGCGTCGAGGGACGTCGTCCTCGAGAGAGCCGGCGGCAAGGGGAGGTGGCGCGCCCGCTACAACCGCAACAGGTTCTGCCGTGGCATCACCGGCCGCGGCTGGTTCGAGTTCGTCGGCGACAATGGCCTCCTCTGCCACGACGTCTGCCTCTTCGAGCTCGTGATGACTGGCAAGCGCCCGCCGGCGGTCACCGTGCACGTCCTGCGCAAGGTGCACGGCGCCTTCGTCCTGCTGCGCTGAAGCAGCCCCTCTTGCTCCTGCATCCTCCGCTCATGCGTCTCTGCGCAGCGTGGGTGCTGCGTGTTCATGTTGACAGGCTCCGGCAGTTCCTGTCTCCGTATGTTCCTTTGATTTGTCAGTAACTTCCGGCGGAGTGTTCGGTCTTGGTAAAAAAAAAAAAAAAAAAAAAAACTGTTGCATTGTGCGCAGCTGGTTCCTTGAGCTCGGTAGAAAGTAACACTATCTTTCTAGATGATAAAAAATATCTCTTGCGTGTACAAACTCACAGCCGGTTTCATGAGCTCAGAGAAAGGATCAGTATCTTTCTGGCTGATAAAAATCTGCTGCATCGTGCACAGCTTGTTTCATGAGCTCGGTCAAAGTAACACTTTATTTTTTTTTTCTGCCTGATAAAAGTATGCTGCATTGTGCACAACTGGTTCCATGAGTTGGTAGCACAAAGGACTGCTATCTTTCTGCCTGATAAAAACAAGTCGCTTGCGCACACTGATTTCATGAGCTCGTACAAAGGAACACTTTAGAGCATCTCCAACAACTCCCTATTTGTACTTGCTATTTTTATAATTTTGGTCAAAACTCAAAAATACCTCTCCAACAACTCCATATCCCCACTTGGTATTTTTCCCAACTTGAGAAATCTCCTCGCGCGCGGAGAAGTACGCGCGCGGTGCGGCTTGAGAAATCTCCGCGCGTGCTCCATCTCCTCTCGTGCTCCGTCTTCTTCGCGGCCACCACGGCGACCTCGGACAGGCCCAGCTCCTGCAGGAGCGCGTCCACGCGCTCGTGGCGCTCCGGAGCGGTCGCGGCGCCGCGGAGCCTGAACCGCGCGGCGAAGAGGACGGTCTCGCGGATCGTGAGGAGCGGGAGCAGGTTGTCGTCCTGCATGACGAACCCGCAGAGCCGCCGCAGCTGCGCGCGGGAGGCGACTGCGTGGCCGTTGAGCGACACCGCCGTGCCGGGCCTGGCGATCTCGGAGCCCGTGCCGCGGCCGGACAGGATGCGGAGCAGCGTCAACTTGCCGGCGCCGCTGGGGCCCACAACGGCGATGATGTTGGAGCTAGAGGCGGTGAAGGACACGGACTTGAGCAGCAGGCCGGCGGCGGCACCGTCGTCGGGGGACGGTGATGAGGAGGACAGGAACGACGGCAGGCGGCGGCGGCGGGCGTTCTTGAGGAGGGGATGAAGAAATAGACAATGACAGGCGGGTCCCATCTGTCATCCTCTATTTTCACCAAGTGAGAATAGCAAATTGTTGGAGACATCTCTGTTTTTTACTTGGCAAACAAAATAGCAACTTGCTATAACACAAGATTTAGCAAGTAAATTTTACAAACTTGTTGGAGATGCTCTTACACCAGACAATATGGTCCTGAGACATAGTAACAACTAAGCACGAGCACGCAGTGGAATCTGATAGCATGTCAGGACATCATGGAAACAAGGTAAAAATGAAACCTTATTTCCAATCGATGCGAAATACTAGTGAGTAGCAGACTAAGGTATGATTATTTATATAAGTTGCAGCAAGTATGCTATCATTTGCCGACACACGAGGTACTAAAGCACTCTGCAAAATGCAGGAATGAGGACGCAAGCCTGACGAGTTTCCAAAAGATGCAACCTCCAAAGAATCCTACCCTTGCATTAAGTGCCTGCAAAATAAAACGGACACGGTAAGCCAAACACTAAATTCATATAAAATTATATCAGAATGCAAAATAATAATATAACAATGGTACCGTTCACATATTGTTTCTTTTTTTTATCAAACTCTTTGAAGCGCATGTGTTAAGAAAAACAAACAGCTTTTTACCTACATGGCCTTAGAAATAATAACTCTTCTATGACTCTTTTTTATTTGAACTTACCTCCATGGCCCTGAAACGAACTTTTATTTCTTCTATGACCTTCCGTCCGTTTTTACTACTTAACGGTGTTAAGTCAAGGGTGAAAAGACCGTTTTACCCCTAGCATACAAAAATTGCAGAGTTTTATTTTTTTTGTATATTTGATTAATATTAAACAAATAAATTCACACATGACAATATTTCACATAAAAGAAATTTTGTCACATATAAATTTATTTGTTTAATATTACTCTATATATATACAACAAACAAATAAAATTGTAATTTTTTATGCCAGGGGCAAAACGGTCTTTTTACCCTTTAATTAACACCGTTAAGTGACGAAAACGGACGGAAGGCCATAGAAGGAATGAAAGTTTGTGTCAGGGTCATAGAGATAAGTTCAAAAGAAAAAAGGTTCATAAGGAAGAGTGATTTTTTCCAAGGCCATACAGGTAAAAAGCTCAAAAACAAAAGAGTTGTATCTCGTTTAATATAATCCAGGTAAACTGTCAATCTGTAGTGCTACTGTTGGGAGGGTGCACAAGCAGATGTCTCAGAACATAAATATAATAGGAAATAAGGAAACATAAGATAAGAGTTCTTAGACTAGCTGCAGTATGACATGCAGGACACTACGGTACAAAAACCTGTACTTAAGAGTATTGACCTTGACAGACGTGGTAGATTAGTCCCTAATCATCAAGTGGCATGGCAGGATATAGCCAAATAAAGTTCTGTGATTTACTGATTTTACTTTCAACAAGAAATTACTGTATCTTTTAGCCTCCCAAAGTTGTCCCAGATTTTAGTATTCAATCAATTTACTTTAGTTGTTTGCATTCGATGAATGGTTTCTTCATTTTAGTTACATTAACAAAGTAGCAACAAAAATATCTTGCTTTTCACAGCAGCACCTTTTCCATGGTGGAAAACTGCTTCCCAAGCATCATGCATCATCGCCGTTTCCTAATAGATCCGGACCACAAAAATACTCATATCAATCTTATTATTATTATAAAACTAATTTACTATGATCTAATGCATTTGGAGACCATTGATACAGTAATCGCTTGCACATTTTAGTCTCAAAATTCGATCAGAAATACAACACAATAGTATTGGGACAATTAAAACATATTTCACACTTGCAGACCATGAGTATGCAGTTTTGTAACAGAAGATCAGCAAAATGGTATTGCACGGGCAAATACCCACATAAAATAATTAGTTGACCATTTATGCAAATATGTGCATAAGTAAAAAGGTATTCCCATGATTCCATATATAGTGGATGTGCAGTAGTACTTGCACCAAACTTTGGAGATTGATAATAAACATAACAATGGACAAAATCACCAACATCTATAGTGCACCAAGACTATGAAGTTAACTTATAGTTATAATTGCATACATATTTGTTAAAAATAATAGCACACATGGAAAAGCTTCAAACATCATCAAAACCAGCAGTGCAGCACAGATGTAAGCAGTTTTGCCAAAAAAGAGAAGCATATCTCTCTAATATCATTTAAAAAATGATTGAACAGGTTTATCTAGAAGCTTGAATACTGCCCAGGTCCACTTCAAGCATGAAAACCAACATACGAGTAGGACACCTCACAATAGACAATCCGTCAAACTAACAAATAATGCAAACATTCTTCTAATTTCTTATCACAGATAACACACAGGAAAATAAAAGGACCTACATCATCTTATGCAATAGGATACGAATCATTCTGCCTGATCTCTTCATCAACCGTCTTTCCCATTTTGGCCTATCAAATCCCAATTTTGAGTTCTTTTATTAGTTGTCAAAACAACTTTACAAAGAACAACAAACTGCTATGATTAATAGTCAGTAAACAACAACAGGTAGGGAAGTCAACATAGCTCAAGAAAGTTGGGGTACGCTAGAGTTGAAACCAAACATGAGCAAGAGCAAGCAACTTGACTATTTACATAATTAAAATTGATCAAAAGGTTAACAGTTAGAAGGACAAAATATTAATTAAAACAAGTAAAGAACCAATAAGCACTATCTAAATCACTGTAACAGAAACATTGTGTGCTTAACCATCCTCTAAGAGCGGCCTGATCAGAAAATTTAAAAAGAGAAGATATTTTCATGGCCGTATTTGGATGTGGGAGCAAAAGCAAAAGCCCTAAATAACTCCACAGAAAGATTTTCCAGTTCCCCAATTTGTCATGATGCTAAACTTCACTTCCAATCAACTGGCTCCTAGTGCTGGTAGGTAATAATGCACAATTTTGGCACACAGGTGCCACAGCAACCCATTTCCACCCAGAACCTACCAGGAAAGATACTCGAACACTTAGTGGTCTAATTCTAATTATTATCATGGAGACATGGACAACATATCAGCAATCAGTCTTAATCAGAAGTTCAGAACCATGACATAACCATGCAACAAAATATATTGTAACTAGACATATTCCCTCCATTCCAGTTGGAATGGAAGGCATTCCAGTTGGAATGGAGGGAGTATGATTTAATACCACAAGCAACAACCCATTCTTGGTTCAACTCTGCAAAATCCTTAGGCTGCTGCCCATGACACCGGAGCAATCCTCCCAAGGCACATGCATAGAACCATCATTGCATAACACGAACTGAACAATACAAGGATTGCAACTCTTGGACGAAATAAGCAGTCATAGGTGCACACGGATACACAGTATCATAAGATGATGAAATAGACATATCATGATGCATGATCACTAACTTGCTAGCGATCCTGACAAGTGCGGCAGAAGAGGGTACCCTGGGAGAGCTCACAGCACGCCCGCACGCTCGTCGCTGAGTGCCCGGTGAGCCTCACCACGACCGCCGCCGGGGACCCCGCCATCGCCGCCAACGGCCTACACAGATCAGAACCAACCAGTCACTAACCCATAAGAACGCATCCCCCCAAGGCCTAGGAGTCGGGCACCATTTCGATCTACCTCGCAGTTGGGAAGGCGAAGGTGGGGACGGAGCGGCGCGGGGAGGCGGGGAGTGGAGCTGTCGAGCGGAGGCGCGAGGCGGTGGATGAGGATGAGGATGAGGATGCGGCGCGGGCACGGACGGCGGCGAAGAGGGAACGGGAGGCGGCGCCGCGCCAAGCCATGGCCTAGGGTTGGAGGAGGGAGTGGATTGTGGACTGCGGAATTGGCGGATTTGGGCGGTTTAGGGTTTTAGAAAAGTACTGGGCCACTGGCCCATGAAAATCGGCCCATATGTCTGGTGAAGGTCTGTTTACGTTAGGATGGGCCGGCACATAACTATTTTGAGGAACGCCAATGGCCAACATTTAGGCTATGTTTGGATGCAAAGTATTTTCAGAGTATTCAATAAATATATATTATGATTTTGTAAAATGCTTATACTATGTAGTTTCTAAAAGCATGTTTTATGAAAAATATAGTTTTTAATGGAGTTTTAGATATTCCACACATTCCCTCTTTTGTCTAATCCTCGATTGTGTATCTCTTTTTGGTTTATAAAACCACAATTATGTAATATTGTATTTTTTTTTAAAAAAAACCATGTCATCTTTTCAGCCAGTGGCACAAGCGATATTGGGAAAAACATAAACAAAAGTCCTTTATTGTAATCTTTGTTTTAAAAGGTTGTTTTCTATCGAGTTATTTGACTTTTGCACCATATATATTTTCCTTTATAAATACTATATAAGGCACTCCTTTAAGTTTAGTTCATTAAAATTTGATATATACATTCACCTAAAAGAGTCTTTTACCTGTATGGCCTTGCAAAAAAAATGTCTCTTTCTTGTATGACAATTGTTTTTTGAACTTACCTATATCGAAATGAAATTTCCCTTAATTTTATGCCCTTCCATCCATGTTTGCCACTTGATAGTATTAAGTCTAGTGTAAAATGACCATGGTGGGGAAAAATTAAAAATTAGAGTTTATATATTGTAATATTGTAGTAATAAAATGAGCTTATCAATATGTACAACTATAAATCAAATTGTCATGATTTGTTAAGCTCATTTTATTACTATAACATTACTGTAAATTGTTTTTTATTTTTTCACCAGGGGTATATTGGTCATTTTATCCTGGACTTAATATCATCAAGTGGAAAAATGGACAAAAGGCCATGGAATGAAGAAAATTTCATTTCGAGGTCATGTAGGTAAGTTCAAAAAAAATCGGGTCATACAAGGAAGAAATATTTTTTTCAGTGCTATACACACAAAAGCCCTTCGTTATACTGTAGATTTTGGGATTTTTATTCAAAAATAATTTTCAAATAGTTTTCCTTATTTGTTTGATTGTAATGGTCTTCTCTCAATACATGTTTACTATATGTCTATATCCATAAGCATAAGCTCCAACCTTGGCTTTGAGTTATTGTCGTCTTTCTTGTCTCTTCGATTTTTCCATTCCAATCTTGTAATTTAGCACTTGTCCATTTTAAAGATACTCCCTCTGTCCTAAGATATAAGACGCAATTTGACTTGACGCGGTCTTCGAAAATATATTTTGACCTATAATTTCTCTCATAATATATAATTTATAGAAATAAAAGTTTGATCATTAGAAAGTATTTCTAAATACAAATATAATACAACTACTTTTGTAGTATAAGCTTTTCATATGATTAGGCTAATTATTAGTAAAAGATAAGAAAGTTTGAATTTTGAAATACGTGCGTGTCTTATATCTTAGGATGGAGAGAGTATATATCAAGATCAAAATATTTAATAATAGTTCTTATCTATCTTTGAATTGTGCATGCTACCTTGGTCATGTTATACATGCTCATACTAGGATGTTCATGTTGCCACTATCTCGGTTTTAATTTTTTCTTAATTTGAATACGAATTAGGTCCTGTAAATACATTTCATTATAGGGAGGTGATGCATAGTTGTTCGTTGGTTCTCTGTTGTTATTCTTGGACTGATCTACTCATGAGGTGAAAAAAATGAATGATGCGATGTTGTTGGGACATATCTTATATTTGCATCACTCAGGGCCAACTAATATGTTGGATTCCCAAGATCATATCGCGATAAAAAAATTAGGGCCTATTTGGTTTATCGTCTGGGTATCATTCCTAGCCTCCAGGCACTAAAAAAATCATGGGTCAGGTGCCTAACCAAGCAACCTTTGCTAGGCAAGAAACTAAATGGGCTCTTAGTGCATGCTATATTTCTCCTTCCATGCCACCGTGCAATGTCACATAACCATGAGTAAGCTATAGTAGAGTTATATCTTTTTATTACTTAAAAAAAAAGAGTTATCTTTTTATTTGTCTCATAGTAGGTCACAATTCGTTTTCTTGCTGTATTGATATGAATCGAATTGGGTAATTTATTGATTGTATTTAACATGGATGCTCCATTTATTCTTGATTGTCATATTATTGTAGAATCATCACACGGCGATCTTCTTTTTTTTTTTGATTGATCTCCTCATTTTCTAAGTTTTGCATTGACATGGATACTCTATTTATTCTTGGTTATTAGATTATCATAAAATCCAATGGTGCGCGCGTGTGTATTCCTCCTTTGTTTTTTCTCTCACTAATCTCAATATATAAACTTGATCAAACTCAAAAATGATTTCATTCGGTGCTATACTCTGTAATTTCATTATTTTTCAGATGGAGTGCTACGTCGTCTCGGTGTGGATCGCAAGCATCTCTCATCTCTCATCACGTACTTAGTGCGCGCCGGTGTCAAAAGAACAACAACATAATGGCTCAATTATTTATGTCTCAGTGCGATGGCATCAGCGAAATGGCCAGATGATATGATGGCCATGGACATGCAATTATGCAAAGAATATATATCCGCGGAAGAAAGACGACGCATCATGCTCTGCATGCATGAATCGGCCGGCCGGCGTGGATGGGGCCGGCGATTGACGTACGTGAACGCCGCCAGCTGCATGCATGCACGCGCGTGCGTGCTTTGTGTTTCTTGGATCCATGAATCCATGTCCATCCACGACCACGACCACGACCACGACCACGACCACGATGATCGATCGGGTGTGGTGGGCCGGGCCGGGTGTCCGAGGTCGGGTCGGGGAAGAAGCATGCAGCTCCTTTTTTTTTTCGAAGCGAGGGGTCTCCTTGAGGGCACCTCCAATAATTGGCTTTTAAGCTAGCTTTAAACATTTTTCTTATATTTTTCTTATATTTTAGTTAAGAGCTAAGCTCTTACACGTATCTTAAGGTCATGTAAGGTTGTTAGACTATCCGCACTCACGTTACTCTATTTTCATCCTCTATACTGTCTAGTCATCAAGATTCTCTTCTCTATACTCATTTCTCCCGCATCTATTCATCCTCTATATCATCCTCTATCCACTATGAACCTACTTTTCACTTTATCTAAATATATCCATGAGAGATCTAGTTTTGAAGAATTAATTGCAACGAATTCAATGGTGCAATCGGAATTTAATTTAGTTTTTTAGTTTGTGAGTTGTGATATTTTTTATAGTTAATGTAACAACAGTGGGGTCCACACTTCTTTTCCTCCCTCTCATGTCGCGCAGCAGCAGCAGAGCGGGCCCATGCTTGCATGCGCCATGTGCCTCCGCTATCCCTCTGCTATCCGCTAGATTTAAAGTATGCGATGCTTTTACAGATCGGTCTAGAGGAACCGCTGCAGCACGTTTTTACTCTATATATTCCTCTATCTCCATTTACCGTATCAATTACGGTTGCCACTGCGGACAGTCTTATGTAGGGTCATCCATGTTAAAAGTTATATACTCAAAGTTAGTACTGTTGGAGAAGTTAGCTTAGAGCTCGCATGTGGTTCCTATGTGCAACCTTTGGACTTCGAGCTAGGTAGCTACTGTATCTCTGCTGCATGCCATGGCGCGTTTGCGCTGTGCACGTCTGACTCTGCCTCGATCTCTGCATGATGCCAACATATATATAGGCAATTATTAATTTATCTTAATCCACGTACTAGTATGCTGTTAATCTACTACATGTGTCAAGTAAACCGAATTTACCATAATAATCCACTCCGACACATGTAAATTTAGGAGTGCATCAAACAAGCAGTCTTTTAGGGCCTATTTGGTACAGCTCACAATAATTATGAGCTGTTTTTTTTACCAACATCTTTTTTTTTCAAAACAAGAGCTTTACCCATGAAGCTGTTTTGTTCCTCCTTTCACAAAACCATAAGTTGATACTCCTCTGTGCCGGTCAAATTAATTCAAGTTTGACCAAGATTATATAAAAGATATTAGTATTTATATCATAAATAAAATTATTATGAAATATATTCTATTACTAATCTAATGGTATATTTTTTTGTATCAAGAATGTTAGTCTTTTTTATATAACTTCGGTTAAAGTTCGAATTATTTGACTCCTCGATAAGCGAGAATTGCATTTTTTGTTGGACGAAGCGAGTATGAAGCTGGAAAAAGTAACTTTTTCACAACTTACGCCCTCGTTTCTCTCTCTCCACCATGCATGAAATTGTTGGTGAAGCTTTTTTGCCAAACACTTGTTTTTAAACAGCTCAGCTTCACCTAGTGAGTTGCTTATGAAGCTATTTTCTAAAAAAATAGCTTCACTAGTAAAGTTGAGCTGTACCAGACGGAACCTTAGTTTCAATTTCACCCCGTACGTGAGTAGGGACATCTCACAGGTGCACGCCTGCACGCGGCTGCTAGCTTGCTCTAATATACTCCCTCCATCCCCAATTATAAGACATTCCAAGAATCTTGGAGAGTCAAAGTTTTTCAACTTTGACCAAATTTATATAATAGATAATATATTTATGATATATACAACTAATGCAATAGATTCTCCATTAGTTATTTTCCATAATAATGTATATTTGATAGTATCAATCTTTATATTTTTCTCTATAATTTTTGTCAAATGTGAAAAACTTTGACTCTCCCAGATTCTGGAACGTCTTTAATTTGGAATGGAGGGAGTAATAAGTAGGGCTCTCCCTCTACCTTGTGTCACTGATGATATAATTGCTTAGCATGTTTGTCTTCTGAGATCTAACTGACACACTGCCTTGATTTAGGCCCTGTTTAGTATGCATCCAAATTCCAATTATTTTGGATTTGTGTCACTTTTGGAATTTTAGAACTAAACATGGAGCTGTAAGTGTGGGTAAACATGGCTTGTAAAATTTGGAATTTGGAACCCCTAAGGCCCAAAGAGTGTAATTTTGTCTGGGGTCCCGTGCAGCCCACTTTCCACTGCCTTATCCCATCCCCACCAGTCCCCGACCCTATCTTCTCGCCACTTCTCTCCCACGCCGCCGCTCTTGCTCGCTCTCAGTCCCACCGCCGCTCTCTCCACTGCTCGAATCCGTCCCTCCACCACCACAGCCGCCTCTCCGCCGGCAGATCCGCCTCCTCCGCATCCCAGATCCACCGCGTCCGGCCAGTTTGCGTTGTCTTTCAACGATGGACCCGTACGGGGCTGACGGCAACCACGGCGACGAGGACGTGTACGGCGGCGCCGGCCACACAAGGGACTTCTTGTCCCAGCCGCAAGGTTTCTCCGCGCGGCCGGGGTCTTCAACGGCTTCGCCTACCCGGGTCTTCGAGCAACCCCAACCCTATCGGGCTTGGGATTGATGCTCTGGACCTCAACGCCGGTGAGGAGTGGCCCGGGATCCATGCCTACGAAGGCATTCTTCGTTTGATCCCCATGACGGTGGCAACGTTGGGAATCGGGACTCCTCCTCCCGTGCGCGTGCCACCCCGCAACGCCAGAGGTACCCTCGTTTGCGGGGCCCTCGGAGCAGTAGTGGCGGTGGGTGAGGTGGAGGTGGAGGGTGGAGGTCGAGGTGGAGGTGGAAGTGGAGGTGCCGGTCGAGGTGGAGGTGGAGGTGGAGGTGCAGGTCGACGTTCACACGGGCTCCTGTCGGTGCTCCCTCGATTCCAGCCGGTTCCAGGGGTCGAGGCGTCGTACGTCTTGGCAGCTCGCCGCAAGCTCAAGCGGCTGACAATTTCGCACCAATGGATGACATAACCCCTCCACAAGTCCCGGTGAGTACTATTCTTTGGTGGGATGTTCTTGTGCTTTGTTTTATGTGAGTTCTATTCAGTTCGAAGTGCAATCTGTTTGGATTTGTTATCAATCTGTTTGAATGTGTTCAAATAGTTTGTTTCAAATAGTTGAATTTGTTGAAATAGTTGAATGTTGTTCAAATAGTCTTGTTTTATATATTGTCTATTTGGTTATGCATCGTTTAGGATCGGAACGACAGAGCACAGTGGGGTGCTGAAAATACAGGAAAGTTTTGTGAGATTTACTGCACCCAGATTGAGAACAGAAACTGTAATAGGGTGTCATGAGCAAATCTGGTTGGAAAGATGTCATAGAGAGGTATTATGCTGCGACAGGGCTTGTGCATGACAATGAGCAATTTGGCAACAGAGTAGGCAGTTAAAGACCCTATGGCTGTTCATTCAAAAACTCCGCAAGCAATGGTTTGGGCCGCAGGACTGATGGATCTATTATAGCTGATGATGAATGGTGGAAGGACAACACACTAAGGTATACCTCTCTCCAAACCCTCTATTCTCCCAGGTCCATATGAACACTAATTTTCTTGTTGATCAACTTTAACAGGGGCATCCAGAGTGGAGAAAACTGAAGAATGGGTGGCCACCTTACCTGCAAGAGCTGGACCAAATGTTTATGGGAGTTGCAGTGGATGGCTCCAGCTCATATGCTCCTGGACAGCAATGGGACGACACTACTGATGATGAAGAACCCGAAGACCATGAGGGTGCAGACCAGCTGACCCCACTCAGCAATGGGGGCAAGAGGGCTTGGAGCACACCCAGCACACGCAGCACAGGATCCAGTCCAAACAAGAAGCCAAAGAGCCCAGCTGTTAGGGTGATGGACAGCAACATGAAGGACTTCAACATAATCCAGGAGAAAAGGAATGACATGATGCTCAGCATTTGGAATAGGAAGCAGAAGCATGAAGAAGAGAAGGCTGAAGCAAAGGCTGCAATGATTGTTAAGGTCCAGCAGTTGGCTAGGGAGTGTGGTGCAACCGAAGCTGATGCAGAGCTGTGGATTGGTGTGTACAGGATTGCAAAGTGTGAAGAGGCCATGAACTTCTTCTTTACTTCATCGCCAGAAGGAAGGATGGCACTCATTAGCACCATGCTCGGGTCAACAACTAGACCACCTTATGCATTTGAACTAGACCCTAGGGTGTCTTATCTTGTCATGTCTGTGGTTTAAAGTACCATGTCTGTTATTTGAACTACGTATTTGAACTATTTCGGTTATCTCTGTTATCTGAACTATGTCTGTAATGAATTAATTCTGTGGTGTGGATTTGGGTAATTCTGTGTTGCTGATTGAATTAATTCAGCAAGAGGTAATTCTGTGGATTTCAATTAATTCTGCGTTATAATATTAATATTTTCTTCCCTCTTGATGATCAGGGCAATGTTGAACCACCAGTTCAGGGAGATGATGAAGAGGATACATTTGAAGAGGACTTTTTCAACATGTTCATGGAGGATGATGCAAGTGGATTCTTTTATGGTATGTAACTACGCTATGCATATTGACAAGTACTACACTAGGTCTAAGTATAGGCAGCCAACCATGACTGGTTTGGAATGGGTACAGAAGAAACTGAGTAGTAGGATAACATGTTTTAAACATGTTCAGAATGAGCCCAACTATGTTCAATCGGCTGCATGATTTATTGGTAGAGAGGTATGGCCTAGTATCTAGTTCGAAAAGTACCTCGTTGGAGGCTTTAGGAATGTTCCTTTGGATGGTGGAGCTCCACAGTCAGTTAGGCAAGCTGAGGACAGATTTGAAAGATCACTCGCCACTGTTCACAACATGTTTTACAAAGTGTTGAAATGTGTGCTTAAGCTTGCTGAAGATATCATTAGACCGCAGGACCCAGGATTTCAAAATATACATCCAAGATTGACAAGTCGTAGGTTCTATCCTTTTTTCAAGGATTGTATAGGGGCCATAGATGGCACTCACATTCCTGTGGTGGTGCCAGCAGACAAGTTTGTTCAGCACTTAAGTCGCAAGGGCCTGACAACCCAGAATGTGATGGCTTGTTGTGACTTTGACATGGTCTTTACATTTGTCCTAAGTGGATGGCCTGGTTCAGTACATGACATGAGAGTCTTTGATGATGCAATGACAAAGTACTCCCATGTTTTTCCTCATCCACCTGAAGGTACACATGTGACACATAATTTTTTTAAGCTTCCTAATTGAAGGATGTGACACTCACAGGTACTTGCTGGTGTAGGGAAGTACTACCTGGTGGACTCCGGCTACCCAAATCGTCCGGGGTACCTTGCGCCTTACAAGGGAACCAAGTATCATCTTCCAGAGTATCAAACGCCCCAGATCCACAAGGTAAAAGGAGGTATTCAACTTTGCACATTCATCTCTTCGAAATGTCATCGAAAGGGCCTTTGGAGTTTTGAAGATGAAGTGGCGCATACTAGAGCGCATCCAACAATATCCAAGTCAAACACAAAGTGAAATTATAGTTGCTTGTTGTGCTTTGCATAACTCATTAGGATGAGCGGACTATTTGATAGGGACTTCGAACTTTGTGATCGTGATGAGAACTACGTGCCACCTGAAGCATCATACAATCAGCCAACGTGTGTTCCAGTGCCTAGTAGGGAAGAATGTGCACAGATGCATGCATTTCGGGACTCCATCGCGCTTGGGTTGTTACATAGAGGTTGACGACATGTAGTTTGTTACTTTTTTCAGAGACTATTCGGCTTTTGATTTGAGCTTGTTGTAATTTCAAAGTACTTTTTTGAATATTATTTGTATTTGAATAATGATCGTTCGAAATAAAATAAATTTTGTTGTACATGTGCAATCGGCCAGCATGCAGCATGCAGCAATCGGCCAGCATGCAGCATGCGGCAAAGATTTGCATGCAGTGCATGCAGATCATTAAAAAACCAGCATTCAATGAGGGCAAGAGTAAAGTTTACAGCTAACTAAACAAGCACTTGTAAAATTTTAGATCGTAAGTTTACAATCAAAATATTTGTAAAGTTTTAGAACGTAAAAATTTGGGGATCTAAACAGGCCCTTAGTCATATAGTGAATCATTATTGGGAGAAGTATTATTATTGGATCATTATTGGTGTGTAAAGAGAGAATGATATGCTCTCCTCCCGTTTCTAAATTCTATGTTCTGTGCATGGAAGATATGATGTGCATATATAGTCAATCAACACTAGCAGAGGGGCCTGCAACAGATAAATATACGAATGCATTTGATCGAGCTCGGGACCAATATAATATAATGCATCGTTGTCTCATCTATTTGTCCATGCAGTAGTCAATCAACCGAGGCAGGCATGCACGATATGCATGCAATGTTACTACTGTTTTTACTGTATGTACGAGAAGCATGCATGCATATATGGTCCCTCTCGATCGATGCATGTTAGTTTGGGCTAGCAGCTAGGAAAGGTGCATTTTGTTCCTTAATCCCTGTAACTGTAACGAGAATAATGTTTTCGTCTTGAATATTCCTTTGGTTGCTAGCTACTACCACGCAGGCGCGGCCCTACCAGACTAGTACCAGCTAGCTATAGCAGGTCTGGTCTGCACAAGCTGCAGGGAGTAGTAGTAGAACACTGCGTTTTGGCGTACACACTATAACAGAAATGACCACTATCAACTGAGCTATAGTCTCGGTAAAAAATTGCGTCCGGGGTTAAAGACTTTTAGTCCCGGTTGGTAAAATCAACCGGGACTAAATGTCTCCCAACCTTTAGTCCCGGTTGGTAATACCAACCGAGATTAAAGGGTGACCTGGTTGGTAATACCAACCGAGATTAAAGGGTGACCTTTTAGCCCCGGTTGGTGTTACCAACCGGGACTAAAGGTCCTTTTAGCCCCGAATGGTGTTACCAACCGGGGCTAAAAGTCTTGCACGAGTGTATTCAAAAGGAAAACGTCCAGAACTATATCACGTGAGTTGTGTAGCTCAGTTGGTAAGCGTGCGTGAGGCGAGAGGTACTGAGTTTGAATCTCACAAACGCATATTTATTTTTTATCGTGGCTAAAGGCTGTTTCTGTTGTAGTGACAGAGAAAGCTACTAGCGAGGAACTGGACAACCTGTCTGGAAGACCGATGCAGCTGCTACATAGTACCTTTAACCGCAGGAGTTTTCACGGCCTTTCAGCGATTGCGTGTGTTCCACGCGCTTAGCTGCCATGGTTTACCTCTTCCCAGGCTCCCAGCATGCCGCGTGGCCATCAACACACAGCTCGATCAGTGGCCACCAGAACCAAAACAATTAGAGAAGGAAGTTGGGCAAGGAATATGGGCCTGTTTGGTTCCCTGTATCAAGCTGATCCAGGCTGGTGGGATGCAGAGACTGGCTGTTTGGTTGCCTGATCATCAGCTTGAGTCAGGCTCCGCCCGCGCGTGCACGGGCCCCTAGGGCCAGGCTCTGCGGGAACGAGCAAATTGGCTGTTCCTGCCGGGCCTGGCTCGCTGGATACACTGTTTTTTCACCTAATGACACTTTTAGTATATAATTAGTGAATATCAGTGATATTAATATATTTTAATGATGTTTAAGACATAGTTAGATAAAAAAGTACTTTAGGAGTGTATTTACTAAAAAATAAATTCATAATCATAATTTTGTAATATTTTTTGGTATGCAACATATCTTCGTACAGGTAACCAAACACATATCTTTCTCAGCCAGGCTAAGTTGATGCAGTCAACCAAACACGATGGAGTTGTAACGCTCTCACAGCCTGTCCTATGTGAGCTTGGCTTTCAGATACGAGCCAGGTTCTACTAGTACACGAACCAAACAGACCCTATATAGCTGCGGATCCATTGGATCCTACTCCCTCCCTTCCAGAATAAGTGTCGTTCTCGCTTCCCGAGAAAACACTATCATTAATTATATATTAAAATATATTAATATTATATTAAGTGATTAGTCTAGTATATTTGTGCTGCCTGGTCCTGCGTTGCCGCTATTGTGTGTGTGGACTGTGGACCATATATATATGCGACGTGTGCCAGAGAAAAGCGTTCAAACAAGGCATCATGATGCATACCACTACGGCATAATGTTGGTTTTATTGCTGCTTCCAGTGCTTTGTCGGTCTTTCATAACTTGGCATGTACCATATTTCAGATTATATGTATGTCATATTTAAATAAGTAAGTACTCTCAGCTTGCCTGACTAAAATTCTGTTCAAATCAAATTTATTTTACACACATAATACATTCTGTGTTCATCTATCTTCGTTTACATATTGATGCTAGTAGGGCCCACATATGGTCTTCATTTAATTCGACTTGATGGAAAAACCAGCAAAGAAAACTACGTCTAATGCAGCATGGACAACGTTTCCCACTACGTTGTTGTATATTCACTTCCACTTGCATCAAAATACGCTGGCATGTGCATATAATAAGTAAAGCAGAACAAATATTATACCCCCTCCATATTGAAAAACTTGACGTTTCAGACAACGACACGGTCTCCAAAACATCACTTTGACCACTTGTTTCTTTAAAAATATTTATTAGAAAGTGGTATATGTATATTTTAAGAAAGTACTTTTCAAGACAAATTTATTTATGATTTTTAATATCCTCAAACTCAATAATTTAAAAGTTATTTATGATTTATATTCCCAATTTTGACTCAAACCTTGTCCAAAACGTCAGCTTTTTCATATGGAGGGAGTACATAAGAAGTAGAGCACAGTTGCTTATTCAACTCAAAGGAAGGCATACTACATGAGGTAATGCATTACAAAAGTACATAAAGTAAACCATGGCATTTTATGTAGAACAGAGTATGCCATAGGTGATTCAAATTGAATGAACCATGATACGGTACATGATTTTTACAATGTCAATAAGTACACATAAGGGCAACAAGGCATGTGAGTTAAAGCATGGTACGAGGGCACATACTAAAACATGACATTGAACATGTAAAGGTGCTTGTTGAAATTTCATTATTAGGGACACCCATATGCAATCCCAAGTCAAATAACATGAATCTGAATTTTTATCTACAACCATATCCTATCGACCGCTCATTCTCATTCGTTTCTAACTACTTTCAACTCTCCCAACCTAGCTAAAATCTCTTAACCTCAGCTCTCATTCGACTCATTCTTATGGCATGTAGGGTCATTTAAGCTGGCCATGGTGCAATCCCCATGTTTCCACCAACACTACTATATAAATGATTTTAGAAGACGGTGCCCAAACATCAATGGGGACGGGCACCAAATCCATTCGTCTTCAAAAAAGATGGGCTATTAACGGAGGCAGTCACTTTTGCCTGCTTCACAGAATTGATTTACGGAGGCGGGCATTTTAATGCAACCGTCTTCGAAAATAGATTATTTTCGGAGACGGCCGTCTTAAGGAGCCCGTCTCCATAAGTCTATTTTCGGAGGCGAGCACACTATAAGGCCTGCCTCGGAAAATATTGGCTCAACAAGCAGCCCATATCACGCTCATCCTATATATACGAGAGTTAGGGTTTCATTCTTCCAAATCCACTCTCCCTCTCAGTCGTCTCCCCCTCTCTCAGATCTGTCTGCTTGCCCTCCCTCTATTAGCGGATTCATCCTCTCCTTGCCTCTCACCCGATTCATCCTCTCCCTCCCTCAGCTCTCTCTGCGGCGCAGGGCCCAGAGGCGGCAGTTACCCGCAGGGCAACGCACAGCGGCGCCCTACCCAGGCGACGTGCGGGGTTGCCAGCACCAGCGCCCGACAACGGCCCACCTCGGCGACGCGCAGGAGGCCTGTGGCGGCGCGCGGTGGCTGCCCGCACGACACAACGTATGGCAACTTTCGTGTGGCGGCGCACAACCAAGGCGGAGCGCGAGGCGGCCCGCACTAGCGGCGGCGGCGCGTGGAGTGCCCTCTCGGAGTCTCGGCGGCAGATCTAGGTCGGCCGTGCCTACGGCTGTGAATCCATGGCGGCCCCCTTGTGGTGGACCAAGGGCGGTAGATCAAACTTGCCTGGAACTGAGTTCTAAAACTAATCGATCGGTCTTTTTTTTTGTAGATGACCGAAGTTTCAAAAAGACTGAAGAACCGACCAGTTCGGTTCGGTCAAACTGAATGCATTGGCCTATTCTTATATGACTAGAGCTCCGCGGCCATATAGGGCGAGGTCACCAGAGTTCGATGAGCGTGCCAGTTTGAGGTAGGGGAAGGGAAGAAGGGGGCCGCCACAGGCGTGTTCATCGGCCACGGAGCTCCAGCGTAACCCTAGCACGCCATGAGAAGACGGTGGGCAGCGTCGAGGGTGAGGCGGAGGTAGAGGGTGGGATGGCGGTGAGGCACGTGGGCTTGGGCCACGAGGACGAGGAGGCGCAAGAAAAAAAAGATGACTGCACAGGATGCGAGGACGAGAGAGCACGGCTGGAGGTTGAAGATGACCGATGGTTAAGCTAAACATGGGTCATCTGATGAGGGGACACACCCTTATTAGTATGCATCCTATAAGTTGCAATACTTCATAGGCTGGAGCGGAGATCGGAAATCAGACCCAGGGGGTGCCTAATTTCATATGTTTCTCTTGCAAATTTTGCTAAACTTATTATTAGTTATTTGGGATGCATGCAGTTACTGTCTGGTCCTCGAGGGCACATAACCTGCATTAAATTATCGACAAACGAATTATGCCTGCACGTACAGCGTAAAGAGACGAGCTAGATAGAGTCATTTGGACGCATGAGTACTGACATGGACCCTGATGACCATGACCTGATGGGGGCTGCATGCACATGTACGGACAACTAACTTGAATCGTTGCTCCACCTTTTTTTGCTCACCGTCGCCTTCCTGTACAGGTCCCGGCCGGGATGGATGGATCTATTGATCGATCACATGTAGCAGGGAGGGACAGAACGGGTGGATGCATATGCATGCATCCATATCACGCATTAACAATTATTCCCTTGAGGACTAACTAGCTACCTCTTGTTTCGTATAGTATTCATTGTTTTGTTTTCTAACGTGGCAAGCACATCATCTGAATTAATTTGTTTGTCATAGTGTAGTATGGTTTTCTGTTTCTCCTATTCAACAAAATTAAATGATCTGTCTAAAGAGAAAAGTCGCGGGTGTTTTAAATAGGTTAGGCACTTGAATTTTTTTTAACTGTTGGCGATCAACATCTAACGCACGCCACCTGGCCTCTTTTCTTCCCAATCACCTCCATAGCTTGTTCACGGTGGCGCCTCTACAAAACACCCGTGCCCTGACCGCCTGTCTCTACCCCATCTCTGGTGGCCCAACCACTGGTTTTGCCTCCATCCCACCCCCATGCTAACCAAAGTCTGACGGACTAAGATCCTAAGGGTTCCCCATAGAGCCATCTACCCAGCTTCGAGATGGGTCAACTCACGGTTTGTCTGGAAGGCGCGATACAAGGTGACGTGATATTCACGTTAGGAAGGACTGACCTAGTCGGATTATAGGAAAGTCAATCTCTGTAATAACATTAGTACTCTTCTATTGTAACCGATCGACGACTAAGACTAGACTTAGGCGCCTGCCCTCTGAACTATATATAAAAAGAGGCATGAGCACCTCCTTGTACACACAATCGTACGCAACAATCCAATGCAAAGGCAACATACTTAACTGGATGTAGGGTATATTACGCTATTCAACGGTTTAAACCAATATAAATCATTTTCTCTGTGTTCACCGAGCTTGGCTTACACCGAAGCCCACCAGTCCTCATTCCGGGTCATCCTGTAACGTGTTGACAGTCATCAGACACTGGCATCTGACGTGTTGGGTAGGGGCTTTCGGTAAAAAGACGTTCGATTTGAGAGCTCGATGGACCTCGATCAAGCTCAACACCACGTTCTTAGTGAGATCAATCTTCATCTTCGGTTCCTGGGTCTGCCCTGCGGACGACTTTGGTAGGATCTACAGTCGCCTCATGGAGACCACAACGGATTAGGCTCCTCCGGCTTCTCGAGACGCGCTAGAGGATCTCAACAAGAATTTAGGTGATTTCTCGATTTCTAGTCCTACTTGGACACGAAAACGTACAAGACAAGCAATTCGAGTCTCCGACATGACCAGGCCCATTCTCCAAGTCAGCTTCTAAGCCAAGTGAGGATCTACTAACTATAGGTTTAATGTATATTGCAATATTAAGGACCTATTGATATTGTGCATGATCTAAGGTCATGGCTTCATGTGATGGCCCTAAGGACAACTCTTAGCGTGTGACATGCTTAGTTCTAGGGCTTGCCATGCAAATGGGTGAAGTAGAATTTGCATATGTTAAGGTTGCTCGCTTTAATTCTTTTTAAGCTCGATTCAATAACCTCTTGGACCATTGGATCTTTACAAAATTGACATTTTCTTTAATAATGGTTGAAGTTGTAATTTTGATACAAATTTAATTAAGGGTTACTTAGCTTATGTATCATAATGGCATAGTTGGGTAATTTATATGGAATTTTAGGAGGTTACTTTAGATTATGATTTAGATGCTGATTATGAATCATTTTATATTGCTTTTCATCATAATAGTAGATGTTGATGATTCTTTTTAGAAAAAATAGGTTGAATGACTCTCTATACTTAATATTAAATTATACAGTACTCCCTTCGTATAGGAAATAGATGACGTTTTGGACAAGTTTTCGGTCAAACATTGGGAATATAAATCATGAATAACTTTTAAATTATGAGTTTGAAAATATAAAAACCATATAAATAGATTTGTCTTGAAAATATTTTTCTAAAAATATACATATATCACTTTTTGGTAAATATTTTTTTTACAAAGGAGTCAAAGTTATACTTTGCAGATCGTGTCGATTTATATGCATATGAATAGATTTATATGCAAAATATTTATTTATTTTTAGAGACAAGTTCATTTCTAGTTTTAGCTGGACTAAAGCCAAATTTGACAATCGGACGAAAGGTCTGTTCTCTACTAGTGGCAGTTGCAATTATTGCGATTTGATGTTGTTAAGCTGAAAGTAACCTGTAATGTGAGCCTCTATTGGCATTATTGCAGATTTTTGTATTGTTGTTAACATCGATTTGATATGATAATCTATTGACTACAAATATATTTCCTCATACATGCACTTGGTTCATGTCAGAGGCTGAGGAAACGGACAGGACGGCCCTTATCATGACCATTTTTGTTACGTACGAGTCCTGTGCCCATTGGTACACACTTTTGACATTTGGCTGTCGGCCATGGTTTTTGTCGTTCGTCCCAATCCCAAGTCATAAATCACACATACTACTGTCGTTGTAATTGCTGTAGTAATTTCTGTTTGTGTATGAATTACTCTCTCCGTTTTAAATTATAAATCATTCTAAGAATATTGGAGAATCAAAGTTTTTCAGGTTTGACCAAGATTATAGAGAGGAACACAAAGATTTATAACATCACATAGGCATGCTATGAAAATATAACTGACAAAGAATATAATGCTACTTAATTAGTATCATAAATATTATTATCTTATTGTATAAATTTGGTCAAACTTAAGAAACTTTGACTCTCCAAATTTTTTTGGAATAACTTATAATTTGGGATGGATGAAGTAGTATATAAACATATGGCATATATACTTTGGTATAACCAATACAAGCATGATGCAATCGGATTGTCACTACTAGAGAACATGCATTTGCATTGGACGATCTATCAACTGAGCTTTAGCCTCGACAAAAAATTGCGTCCGGGACTAAAACCCGGACTAAAGGTCATCCAACCTTTAGTTCCGGTTGGTAATATCCACGGTTAAAGGGTGAGGTTTTAGTCCCGGTTGGTGTTACCAACCGGGACTAAAGGACCTTTCACGAGTGGATTCAAAAGGAAAACGTTCAGAACTATATCACGCAGGTTGTGTAGTTGAGTTGGTAGGTGAGTTGTGCGCGAGGTGAGAGGTGCTGAGTTCGAATCTTACATAGGCATATTTATTTTTTCTCGCGTTGTGCAGTAGTGTGTTATGAGTGTGGCTTTCCAAGCAAACAAAAACAAGGTAACTAACGGTGTCCACATCACTCTCTACAGCATGCAAACAAATCATGGCATGATATAGCTAGCTGCAAGCGAGGAAGAAGGTATATACAAAGGTGAGACGACAGCCAAATATAAATAATAATGGTCTGATGTGGATGGTAACAACGGACAGTGGCAGGGGTTGTTTGCTAGTGGCGCTTGGACATGCATGGCACCCGCGTGATGATGATGGGCTATCATCGGTCAGATTATTCAAATAGGCCGCACATCAATATTATCAGCAAAGATACACAAGGTACATGTACATGATGTAGGTTGGGCCTAGCTAATATATATGTGCGTCGTCGTCTTCTTGCTGTATATATATAATTAAATTCCTCAGTGTGGCTCAGTCTGCTGTGTCGTCATGGAAGAATGGAGCACACTCTGCATACTCCTATGTGATGTGTGTATCAAAAGGTAACTGTGTAGTATTATGGAGTACTAGAAGATAAATAAAGAAGGGTCCAAGCTATGATCACGTGCCCTGGCAGGTCTGATGCCGGCGAACACCTCGGGCAGGTGTCAGAAAGTGGGGTTCGGTTGGTAATCTATCACCGTCTTCCGGGCTCTATTCGCTTATTCGCTTGAGCTAAAAGCAGCCGCGGCCGGTTTATACGACTGATTTGTTGCGAAAGAAAAATACTCAGTTGATGGGCCTGGTATAGCTTCCCTTGGCTGCCCTGTCCACGGACATGCCTGACGTGGGGGGCACGGTTTCGCCTCCGACATCCCTCACCTGTTCCACTGCAGGGGGTCAGGTTGGGGAGGGGGGCTCGGCTCCCTGCCACCCTCCCAACGCTGCCCCCCCCCCCGGACATCGCCGACCCGGGATACCTCCCCGCCGCCGGTCGTATCCACTGCCCCAACGTCATTGACCCTGTCCGGGGGGGGGGGGGGGGGGGGGCTCTACTCTCCGCCCTCTGCCCCTCCACCGGCGCTAGGCAGCCTCGAGTTGGCCCGATCACCGGTCACATCACCGCCGGTGCGCGGGCAAGGAGGTGGTGGCCGCCTCTTCTGATGCCGACGCAGGCGCGGGGGCACTGCCAGTGGATCTGACCGCTGCTTAGCCGGCGGAACAGGCAATGCTAGTGTTCGTCACGGGTGTGCAAGCGGGGGACGAGACAACTACTACTGTTGATGCAAAAGTGGTGGCCTCTCAAAAGCTACGCCGAAGCACCAGGAACGCGGCAACAGCGGATGAACACACCCTACACAAGGCCGAACATTTGGTGGCAAAAAGAACCTTGAATCCACAGGTACTTCTTTTGCTAGCTTTTCCGTTTCGAAAGTTATTTCAAACCTTGGTAGGGTAGGCATCAACCTAGGTTCTTCAGATGTAGTTGTTATTAAAAATCTGGAGGTAGAAAGGTTGGTTGTCTCTGCTAATCCAAAAAAGTGTATTCCAAAATCTAATTCCACTTATCTAGGAAGTGATGATGACGAGGAAGATGCACGACTGGAGGCAGTTCTCAGCCGCGCTTGTGGTAATCTAAATGAGAATATGCAAGAAATGATGAATGATCAAATCCTGGATCTTTCCCCTCTCCGTCATAAGAAAAAATATAATAGTGCCAAAAATACTAAAAATGGCAAACTCCGCATTAAGCCAAAGACCCCATCAAAAATTATTATAAAATGAAGGGATTTTCTGGAATAGCAGAGGTCTAGCAGACTTGGCTAAGCATAGGTTTTTGGCAGAGTTAGTTAAGGAGGAGCAAATTAATTTTATTGCCCTCTCCGAAACTCTAAGAGATTCTTTTTCGGATCATGTCCTCAAAAATCTTTGTGGCGGACATGACTTCCTTTGGCATACCATGGCACCCCGTGGTATATCAGGTGACATCCTTCTCGGTGTTGATCTGAATATTTTTTATATTGGAGCCATTGATGAGGGAGATTTTTATGTTAAGCTTACCCTAAGATATAAAATAAATGGCTTCAAATTTGTTCTTTATTCAGTTTATGGGCCAGCACAACATATTGACAAGAGTGCTTTCCTTTCTGAACTTGCCAACACTTGCTCCAAAGAATCTCTCCCCTATATTATTGGAGGTGATTTCAATATAATGCGGTCTCCAGATGATAAGAGCTCCGGAGATTTTGATCCTAAGTGGCCAAATCTTTTTAATGCGGTCATCGAGTCTCTGGATCTAAGGGAGATAGTGATGTCAGGCCGCCAATACACTTGGGCGGGGCCAGACGATGACCCAACTTACGAGAAATTAGATAGAGTTCTTGTCAGCACGAAGTGGGAAGATCAGTTCCCATTGGCAACGGTCGAGCCCAGAGACAGGAACATTTCAGACCATACTCCTCTTATTCTTAATAAAGAGCTCGACTCACACACCAGACCGAGAACAGACCCTTCAAATTTGAAAGGGGATGACTTATTCGGGATGGTTTTTATGTCATGGTTGCAAAAATCTGGCAATCTCAAACCTCTGGGTCAACTCCTCTAGAGCGTTGGCAGTCTAAGATTTGAAGACTTAGACAGCATCTGAGAGGATGGGCAAGACACACAACAAGGTCTTATAGAAAAGAGAAGAAGACTCTATTAACTCTTTTAGAGAATCTGGATAAGAAAGCTGAGAGTAATTCCTTGTCTGACCAGGAAATTAATCTTAAGCTTTATCTAAAAGAGTGCCTAGTGTGCCTCTTGAGAGAGGAAGAGCTCAAGTGGTATGAGAGAGCCAAAGTCAAAACACTTTTGGAGGGTGATGCTAACACAAGATTCTTCCACCTAGTGGCAAATGGCAAACACCGCAAGCAACATATCTATAAACTTGAAGATGATCAAGGAGTTATTGTTGGTGATGATTGTCTCAAGAGCCACATTACTAATTATTATAAAAATCTTTTTGGGCCACCGAAAAACTCTAGGATCACTTTGATGGAAGATCAAATCTTAGATATTCCACAAGTTTCTCAGGAGGAAAATGATGTCCTCATTAGCCCCTTCACTGAATCTGAAGTGAAGGAGGCAGTCTTCCAAATGGAGCATAATAAAGCTCCAGGGCCTGATGGTTTTCCGGCGGAATTCTATCAGGTATTTTGGGGGGTCATTAAGGATGATCTTTTGCCTCTTTTGCCGATCTACATAGAGAGGCTCTGGACCTTTTCAGTCTGAATTTTGGGATTATTACTCTCATCCCTAAAATTCAAAATACCAACAAAATTCAGCAATATAGACCTATTTGTGTGCTTAATGTTAGCTTTAAAATCTTCACAAAGGTTGGCACAATAGACTGATTAAGGTTGCTAAAACGGTGGCCAGTCCTACGCAGACCGCTTTTATGCCGGGCAGGAATATCATGGAAGGAGTAGTTATCCTACACGAAACTATCTATGAACTGCATACAAAGAAAAGAAATGGCGTTATTTTCAAGATTGACTTTGAAAAGGCGTATGATAAAGTTAAATGGTCCTTCCTACATCAAACCTTACGTATGAAAGGTTTCTCTCCCAAATGGTGTAGGTGAGTACAAAGTATGGTCTCGGTTCCTACATCAAACCTTACGTATGAAAGGTTTCTCTCCAAATGGTGTAGGTGAGTACAAAGTATGGTCTCGGGAGGAAGTGTAGGGATTAAAGTCAATGATGATGTCGGCCCCTACTTCCAAACCAAGCGTGGGCTGAGACAGGGCGACCCTGTGTCGCCTATCTTATTTAACATCGTTGCTGATATGCTAGCTCTTCTTATTAATAGAGCAAAAGCCGATGGTCAAATAAGAGGTATCATCCCAGACCTTATTGATGATGGTCTGTCTATTCTGCAGTATGCCGATGATACTATTATTTTTATCGATCACGATCCAGAGCAGGCAAAGAATCTGAAGCTTTTGCTATGCGCCTTTGAACAATTATCTGGGCTTAAGATTAATTTTCATAAGAGTGAATTTTTTTGCTACGGAGCAGCCAAAGAGATGGAATCCTATTATACTACTCTCTTTGGGTGCAGTGCAGGGGAGTATCCCAATGCACCACAGGCAACTCCTAAATTCTGATTGGAGAAAGATCGAAGAGTGTTTTCAACAAAAACTCTCTTGCTGGAAAGCAAAATATTTGTCTTATGGGGGAAGACTAATCCTGCTTAATTCTGTACTAAGCAGCCTACCCATGTTCATGATGTCTTTCTTTGAGATTCCTAAAGGTGTACTAAAAAAACTTGACCATTCAGATCAAGTTTTTTCTGGCAAGGTTCCTCCGACAAACATAAATATAGACTTGCCAGATGGGACATCTTGTGTCGTCCTAAAGAACAAGGGGGTCTAGGCATCCTGGATTTACAATTACAGAATAAATGCCTATTTGCCAAATGGGTGGTTAATTTACTAAACTCAGATGGCATGTGGCAGTCGATGCTTAAGAATAAATACTTATATTCAAGACCTTACTCAAGTGACAGCCAAACCTAATGACTCCCATTTTTGGAGGGGCCTCATGCGTATCAAAGATGAGGTTTTGGCTATAGGTTCTTTTGATATTGAAGATGTGATCAATACGAGGTTTTGGGATGACACCTGGGTAGGTGACAAGCCTCTAAAATTTATCCGTCCCTATATAATTGTCGGTGTTTCGAACCCGGGGGTATGACACCAACGAGTAATGTGATCGCGTGTTCTCTTCCTGGATGGTGATGCAAGATGACACAAGGATTTATCCTGGTTTGGGCAAAGAAGGCCCTACGTCCAGCGGGGGAGGAGGTTCTTGTATTACTTGCACCTAAGTGCTTGTACAGGGGCAAATACAAGCTCAATGAGCGTGGACCGGAGTCCGGACTCGAGTGTGTACGTGTGTGGACTTGTGTATTGTCTATCGGAGTTGTGTAACCGTGGACTCGCGTCTTGTCCTCTTCGTGCGAAGGGCCCTGGCGTCCCCTTTTATAGAGCAAGGGGAGGCCAGGGTTACACAAGGGTACTACAGGTGTCGGGTTGTACGATGCCCAATACGGAGAGGGGTAGGAACCCTGTCTTGTCGGGGCCACTGGAGCCGATGTGAGCATTGCTGTTGAGGCGTCCTTGGGGCGTGGCCTCCATCCCGGGCGCGGACGTGATGGCGTGACAATGTAGAAGCCGTACAGCACCCATTCCGGTACGCACAGGACACGGCGGGGTCCCTCCGGATCTTGGGTACCTGTCTTCCAATAGCATGAAAGCGGTTAGGGCTCGAGGGGCGCGGAGCCGGCCTCGGGTGGCGCCTACGGGGGGCTCGAGCCCCCGGAGTATGGCAAGTCCCGGGACGCCCCTGGCGTATAGCGGGAACCCAGGCTCCGGGATGGGCTCGCGAGCGTGAGTCAGTGCAGGGCATGGCCTAACAGTGCTGTACTGACGCCTTTTTGCCCATGCTTGTGGTGAAAACGAGACTTGACTCTGCCCTGGTTACTGTGGTACACGTCGGGCTGCAGAGGACATGACTGGCGCAGGTGGAGACATTAAATGCGCGGTATGGGGCTGGCGTCCGATGTCTGCGCCGCTCGAAGGAAGCATAAAAGCGTCTCGAGGGATAGGCTGTCGTGCCAGAGAGGCTCGAGGTCCCCGCGTGGGTCTCGAGGTGCGGTCGTCGGCTGTAGGGGGCTCGAGTCCTATATGCCAGGACTCGAGGTTTTAGTGGAGTGCTCGCCCGAGGCCTGGCTTGGCGGGCCAGCGTTGTGGGCCTCGAGGGGTTGGTCTCGTTAGGTTTGTTATTTACCGGTGTTCTAGGTTTAACCTATTTGTTCGCGTTGATTGGGGGTACCCCTTTTGTGGACCCCCGACAATAATATAGTGCGTGATCCACATGCAACTGTATCAGAAGTGATGACCACAAGTCCTCTTAATATCTCTTTTAGAAGGACTCTGGTGGATAATAAACTTATAGAGTGGCTTATTTGGTAGCGCGGATCTCCAAATGTTCATTTGGTGGAAGGTTTGGATTTTTTTAATGGGGCTTAACCAAATCTGGGTTATTTTCAGTACGCTCTATGTATCTATGTATCTCCATCTTATAGATACTCAACCACCTTTCCTCCGTAGGAAGATCTGGAAGATAAAAGTTCCTCTAAAAATTAAAATCTTTTTGTGGTTCCTGCAGCTTGGGGTTGTCCTAACCAAGGACAACCTTACTAGAAAAAACTGGACAGGGAGCCAACAATGTATCTATTGTAATAGGAATGAGACTATCCAACATCTGTTCCTGGGCTGCCCCTGTGCTAAAATGATTTGGAGGATTATCTTTTACGCTACTAATCTGTCCCAACCGAGATCTACCAGACATATGTTTGGTAATTGGCTTATTTATCAGCCTAAACAGATCAAAGACTTAATTTGGGTTGGGGTTGCTGCCATGTGCTGGGCTATCTGGCGATGCCGGAATGATGTTATTTTTAATAAAATGAAAATTAACTCTATTTCACAGGTTATTTTCAGGGGAGCGTATTGGCTACGCTCCTGGGCTCAGCTGCAGCGTGACGAGCAAGCCAAGGACACCCTCTCGTTGATAAGCAAGAAGATAGAAGTGATTGCTTTGAAGATTTCAAATAGAGGGTGGAAGCATGTTTATCATTTGCTCTAGTGTCATATGTTTTACTTTCAAACTCTGGCTTGCTCTTTATCTTGCGTGTGTCGAATGACTTTGTAATAATTGGTTGTGTACATCCCTGGTTGTAGAGGCCGGATATTTTTATCCCTTATCTAAAAAAATGCATCCCTGCTATCTTATTGGCTAGCTCGCCCATTAATTGACTTAAGGTTTAAGGGTCTGTTGGATCGTATAGAGTTAATTAGCTAGCTTAGGTGTCTTATTTGCTTCCTAGCTAATAGTCTGGCAAGACTTATGTAGAATCCACAATCCCTATTGTCCTATCACTACGAAGTGGAGCAAACAATGATTTAGTTTCACTGGCGGGTCACAAGCCTAGGTTCCAGACAATTATTGAGGATCCTTGTGACTAGGCCTGGATATCGAGCCAGCGCGGCTCGTTACAGCTCGGCTCGTTAGCAGGCTGGCTCGACTCGGCTCGTTATACTAACGAGCTAGAAGAGCAGCTCGGCTCGGCTCGTTATAGCAGCTCGAGGCTGGCTCGTTTGGCTCGCGAGCCAGATCATAAAAACACAATTTCTCAAAGTACATGTAAATTTAACAAAGAATAATATTTACATATAAAAACATAATTTCACTTATATGATTATATCTTCTTACCTGTATGTGAACAACACGTAAGAATAAATATGATTTCCACCACATTGTTGCACGCCTGGACATTCTACAATAGCTAATTTGAGTTTGTTGGCTTGTGAATTAATTGGCTCATACGAGCTAACGAGCAGCTCGCGAGCCAGCTCGAGCTGGCTCGTTATAATACAAGCTGGCTCATTATAAAACGAGTCGAGCTCGAGTCGAGCCATTAACGAGCGAGCTAGCGAGTTTCGAGTTTTTCGTCCAGGCTTACTTGTGACCCATCAGCAGTGAAGCCCCCTTTCACTACTAGGTAGAGTCATAAACTGACTTTGATAGTGGGAATCTCATTGTCGTACCAGGCCACAACCCGACATTGATATGCCAATTCTATGTCATGGTTTGATCAGGCAGCGGCAATACAATATCACACTGGCAGAGGTAATACAAATCACTATTAGACACTGAGGTATTACAATCACTACTGGAAACGGCTGCTTTGCCGAGTGCCTCTAGCACTCGGCAAAGACCATCTGGCACTCGGCGAAGCCTATGCCGAGAGCAGCCCTCGGCATAGAGCTCTCGGCAAAAAACCTCACGACAAAGGATCCTTTGTCGATGGCCATTTATCGGGCTCTCGGCAAACCTTTTACCGAGGGTCCCGACCGGCTCTCGCAAAGAAAGTGGCCGTTAACGGCGGTCCCTATTGACGGTAGGTTTGCCGAGGGCTAACTAACCGGACTCTCGGCAGGCGTCACGTTGCCGAGCTGGACTCTCGGCAAAGCTATAAATTTTTTTATTATTATTTTCCTGTGCCGAGGGTTATCCGGGGTCGACTCTCGGCAAAGAAATTCGAATATTTTTTTTGGACCTCTTCGCCGAGGGCTAGCTCAGCCGGCTTCCGCAAACCCTTGGAAATTCCTTTCAGTCTCCCCAGCTTTGCCGAGGGCTATGACCAAAGCCCTCAGCAAAGCTGGCTTTCTGGTTCAGCTTTGCCGAGGGTTATGGTCATAGCCCTCGGCAAAGGGCCTCTTTGCCGAGAGCAACCCTCGGCAAACACGCTAATTTTTGTTTTTTTTATTTCTTTCTTTTTTCTTTTCTCCGACAATATCACACGATATATATCACATTCATCACATATCACATATATATCACATTTCACGCACACAGAACATATTATATATATCATGATAGTTCACATCACATCACATAGTTCAATAACATATGTCCTCAAATCACATAGTTCACATCACATAGTTCAACAACATGAGACTTCAGTGACCACGATAGTCCAAAGTTCAATCTACTACACCCACCCCGCCAAACGGGCCAACCCTGAGAACTGCCGCCTGGTTGAACCCCGGTCTGGTTCCATCGGTGGTTATTCAAACCTTCTGAACGGAGGAGGCTGCAAAAGTCATGTCAGACAAGGAAATGAAATAATGAAACACTGAGTATTGATACTCACAGGAGCAGCTCCGGGGTCAGAGACGGTGGTGGAGAGAGCCATGAGCGTCTGGGGCACGACATGCCCTGGGAGGCCATGAAGGCGATGAGCTCCGCCATCGCTTGGCTTGAGCCTCCATCTGGGGCCGACATCTGTGACCGCACCTGGGTCTCGGACACATGGCGCTCCTGCCTTTCTCTTTCCAGGCGGGCCTGCGATAATACAAAGTGAATGTTAGAACAATGCAAACATTTAAAGATCAATGTACGATGGGTTAAATAGAAATAACCTCGAGCTCGGCGACCCGCGATGCGCAGGCGACGGGCGTGGGCGTATGGGGACGCTCCGTCGGGAGATGTTGCTCGGAGCTTGGGACAGAGTGGGAGTGGAGGCCGTGTCGATGACGCCGTCGCCAAGCCAGAACACCCTTCTTCCCTCCTCCAATCCTCATGACGATGCTCCGTTCAGGTCCGCAGTGGCGATCAAAGTCGTCCCCATGGACCGCCCTTGCCGCCTCTGAGTAGTCAGTGAGGCGGGAGTGGACGCTGAGTTTGTGTACGCGTCGGCGGGATCGTCGGGGTTGTAGGAGGTCTCCGCTGCGTGGCCTTGCCCTGTGGGACATGGCGTATGCCGCCACCCGTGCCGCAAGGCTGCCCACCGTGTGCCTCCGACTGCGAGGAAGACAACAAGATGATTAGCAATCAGGCAACATTTGATCGAGGAATTGATAAAGTCTTTCACGTACCCAAGCTTGTGCGTACTCGGCGAGGTTGCGGTTGCCCTGGTGGTGTGGTACACCTGGCATCTGCAGAAGCGCCTCTCAGGCCTCGGCGTGGTGGGCCGCCCATGTCACGGAACGACCCTAATCTCATGGCCCACGTGTCCCTGTCAACCTCTAACAGCCGAACCCATGTTCCATGTGATTAAGACCTGTTCGCCACCGGGCTACATCAGTGCCCAATGTCCGCAGGATCATCTCACAATTCGGTTACAGCATTGCAGACTTTTACAAATAACATCGAATAAAGAGCGGAAGACTTAAATAACAATAGTTTTTACAAAGCAGGGTTCCAAATAGAATTAAGGTGCAGTTATTACAAACCAAGTTCTGATAATAGAGATAGACATAGGCAACGTAGTGGAGAACAGCAAAGATACTTATAATCACCCAGCCCGAGGGTGTACAACTATTCTTCGGCCTCATCGGCCTCTTCCTGGACGATGGTCACGCAGCAGGGTGCAAGACACATCGGGGATTCTGTCATACCTGCAGCATGGGTAACAAACCCTGAGTACTGGGTACTCAACAAGACTTACCCGACTAAAGAAAAAGGGAGAAGACTCAGGAATGAGAGGCTTAGGGTAGTCAAGGTAAGGCTTAAGCAAGATCAAGTATTTTGCAGAAAAGCATTTTGTAAACCTTATTTTTATTTTTGGAAAGATTCAGTATTCCTCAATTCTTCATCGTTCATGATTCATTTACATTTCAAAACATTCCTAGTTGAGAACCACTCTCCGTTGACAGTCAGTGACCAAGTCTCCATAACGAGGAGCAACGTTAATCCGGATAAATAATACTCAGCTGAGGATCCCTATCCACACTGCATATGTAGCACCCAAGCTTGCATATGCCAACTCGTCTACCACGATTCCTCCAAGATTGGGTCCGGTCCTACGCCACCGGAAGTACAGTACACCACTCCTATCCAGGTACGACGACCACGTGGGTACATGCTACTTCCGCCATCTCTTCACTCCCAGTGCGCGGTTGTCGGTCCAATAAAGGATTCCTCGGAGCCAGAGCTTTCTGAAGTATGTGAATAGTTTACAAGTCTTGACCAGCAGCCCCCATATGGATGGTCCCTAAGTTTTTCCGTCAGCAACAAGCACCTCGGGACTCTAACCCAAGAGTACAGGTCCTGTCGGTTTTTCAACCCTGTCCCGGTCGGTGTCAACTGTTGAGTCCCGGACTACAACATGACGACACCGTACGCGCGGACAACCTCTTCTCGACAATGACCACATGCTAGCTAGGCAAGCAGCCATCGAACGGGAAGTAAAGCCAAATTCCCGTAAAGATTCTTTCAGTGATCACACTTTTGAAATTGGCATTTTTATTGCAAAGTCTAATTCAATGAGCATTGCTAAGCTTTTTTTCAAATACTTTTGAAAAGCAGGTATCGGGCGTATCAGTGGTCAAGGTGGATAGTGCATCAATTAGGATAGCACACAACTCCTATAAACCTAATGCAATAATTTAACTCAAAAGCATTTAAGGAAATCATGGAAAGGGGTTAAATGCACCGGGGCTTGCCTTGAAGAGCAAAAAGGACGGGCTCGGGGTCGGCAGTGTAGGCGTCGGAGCTCGGGGTTACTTCGGGAGCAGGTTCGTCAGTGGCTGCTTCGACTTTGACGCCTTCTCCTTCGGTCACTATACGGATGCAAGGATGTATGCTTATGAGGATGCTGACATGAACAATACAGCACAGGACATCCTACTGTTTCTAGAGTATAATTTTTCGGCGCATAAGTACTTCTAGAACAGACACGAAGTTACTTATCTTGATCTCTAAGCAAAATTAATCAATCTATTAAGCATCCTTTATCCGACCTAAACACAAAACAAGCATGGCATCACAAACATCATAGACCAAAAGGGTGGGGGTCTATGAACAGCAAACGATCCTAAAAGTCACTCACAGGGCATACAACATGAACTCTACTTGATTTTTCTATTTTTTTTAATTATTTCAAAAGGTCATTTTATGCAGTTGCTCCAAAATTTACCCAATTAATCTCATAAGTTCATTATGGTATAAATAGATGTCAAAACAAATTTCATAATTTTTGAGGTCATTAAGGTGCTTAACAAAAATCAAACATTTAATTAACAAAAGGCGCTATTTAACAATTTAAATAAAAACCAAAAATCAACTTGCTCCAAAAGGCCTCAAAATTTCACCAGAGACTAAACATGACATAACTAGCACATAAAATTTATCTCATGATTTTTGGAGCTACACATGATTTTCTAAAAATCTAAAACCATTCATTTCTTATTAAAGGGAGATTTTTCATTTTCAAACTTTTGCACAAAGTCCAAGTTTCATATTTTTCTAAAATACTACATGGTATAAAGAGTCTACCATAAAATTTTCAGAATTTTTTGGAGCAACACAGAAAATCACACGAAAAGAAGAAAAAGGAACACTATTCACAACTTCCCAAAAGGAAAAGAGCACTCTGCTCTTCCTCGCAAGGCTCGGGCGAAACGGGAGGCTCGGGCGAATCGGAAGACATGTGTTCGCCGAGGCCTGGCTCGAGCGAAGCGGGTTCTGTTCGCCGAGGCCTGGCTCGAGCGAAGCGGGTTCGGGTGAAACGGGCTCGGGCGAGACGGAAGCGACTGCTTCGTCCGAGGCCTCGCTCGGAGGCTCGGGCGAGACGGAAGGCTCGGGCGAACCGCAGGCAAGGCGGACGGCGGGCCGGCCGCTCGGGACTCGCGCTGGGAAAGCCGAGGGTGGGGAAAGATTCGCGGGCTCACCGAGAGTCTGGTGGGAGGCTCGGCGAGGCGGTGCAGGGTCGGAGGAGGGAGCTCGACGGTGGCGGTGCTCCGGCGGAGCTCTCTGGCGGCGAGCGGCGTCCGGCGGCTCTGTCCACCAAAAGAGATCACCGAGGTGCGGTTAGAAGCGTACGGAGGTGAGGAAGAGAGGGCAGGGGTCGGAGGGACGGGAGGAACACTCACGGCGGCGAATTCCTCTCCTTGCCGAAACGCGGGCGCTTGCCGGAGTCGGGGACGAAGCTCCGCGCCGGCGATAGGAGGGCGGAGGGGTGAAATTGATTGCTCGGGAAGGTGGAGCAGCTCAAGGCGAAGGCAACGGCGGCTCGACGGGCGCTGGGGAGGTCGGTGTGGGCGAGGCGCCGTGGTGGCGGTAATGGCGGAACCCGGCGGCTTCTTATAGCCGCGGGCGGAGTTGGGGGCCGGTTAGAAGGGTGGGGAGCGTTCGGGCGACATTAATGGAGGTAGGGAACACGGTAGGGCGGCTCGGTGCGGGCGGGAACGCGCGCGCGGCGGGGCGGCTTGCCGGTGGCCGGCAACTGCGCGCTGTCCGCGCCGAGGAGAAGAGGAAGAGGGTAGGGGATGAGCGAGGCGGCGGTAGGTAGGGGCCGAGAGGAAAGGCGAGCGCCAGAGCTTGGCCGCGCGCGGCACGGGCGCGGGTCAGCTGGGCACGGCAGGGGCGGCGAGGCTCGCGCGCGGCGCGACGGCCTTGCGGAGGCCGGGGCCCCTGGCTTTAAAGTTCGTGCACAGTGACGATATTTAAAGCAAAACTTCCCCTTTCTGAATTTTTGAAATTACTCCCAAAACTTGAACTACACGAAGAAAACTCAAAACACCAAAGTTGCTTAAAATTTTGAGATCTACAACTTTGCCAATAAAACTTTTTCTGAACTCAAAAGTTTTTGAGATACTTTTGAAAACTGAAAAGGGACAAAATTTAAGTTTGGAGGAATTTGAAATTACTTCTGATTTTGTATTGAAACTTGAAAATCTGCAAACACCAAAGTTGTTCCTCTTGACAAGATCTACAACTTTTCTAAAAGGACCAACCTCAAATTTTGAATAGTTTTTAAGTTAATAAAAGAGGGGTAAAAACCAGGGTTTGGAAATCAGGGTTTTTTCAAAAGGGATTTAAATTCTATTTCTGATTTTTAACTTTGATCAACACAACAAGTCATCAAGACACTAACTGAACAAGAAATTTCACAAGACTTGGCACAGAGTTGAAATTACCATTTTTGCCCTTTAGGAAGATTTGGGCTTTAGGGTTTTTGAACAGAGATTGCTACACAAGTATTAAGCAAACATAAATGCAAGGCAAGAATGATTAATGACTAAATTATGATGACATGTCAGGTTAATTACATCTTAAACAACAGAGGCGTTACAGCCCACTCTTCGAATAGCCACCGGTCCACGATCATCTCCCAGCACTCGGAAACGACTGGCACCATTGGGGAATCATCTGCACATCATCAAGTATTTTCACGTCTAAGCGTCAGATGAAAAGTACCAAAAGCTTAATCTCAAAAGAAATCACTTACCTGCAAGAACTCCGCCCGGCCCAGTGTCATGCTCTCGCCTGGGTCTTCGTCACCCTCGTGCCCAAGACCGTGGCGTTGTAGGTAATGATGGCCTGCAGTCTCGCCTCGTAGATCATGTCGGTGACGAGCTTCCTACAAGCCCAGGTAGCCGTCACCTCCGCCACTGCTCCTTCCCGGCTCGCACTTGAAGTAGTTCTGCATACAGACACAATATGAGGCGAGACAGTAATTAAAGAAAAAATATGTTGAATTAGATATTGTTTGACGAAGACTTACCCACAGCTCCGCTCTAACCCGCGCCGCCTTGTTGGGGAAGTCTGGGTCTGGGGCGACACTGTAGTGGTCAAGGTGTAGGCCGGCTCGTGCCTCCCAGCATACTGTACTATGCCGGGGTAGTGCTCGCGGCACAGGAGACCCAGGATGCCGTTGGTTTGCGGCCTTTAGGCCCCACAAAGTCCCATGACCTGCACAAGTGATTAAAAAGATTATTACCTTCTATTTCTATTTTGAGTCTCATCGTACGAACAGGTAGTTAGAACATGTACTTCTGTCCGATGGCGTGATCACTGGGCGTCGGGCAAGTGGTGGCAACGCCGGGAGGCTGGCGGGGCCTCTCAAGTAGGGCGTGGACACCCCTGAGGCACCCGAACACCCTCCGCCTCGTCCTCCTCCTGCTCGTCCTCCTCCTCTGCCTCCTCGGCCACTGGTGCCTCCTCCTGCCGCTGGGCCTCGGGCGTGGCCGGCACCTCCTCCTCGACCTCCTCCTCCTCCTCCTCCTCCTCCTCCTCCTCCTGTGAGACGGCTCCCTCCGGCGGCGGCCACTCCTCGTCGAGGGCCCGTCGGCCTGCGAGCTGCGGTACAACCAACTCAACCGCCTCTGACGTCCTCCCGGCATCTTGCCTCGACCTCCTGCATTTAAAAAGAACAAACATGTTGTATTAGAAATAACATAACCAAATATATGCAATATAAATAAAACAATAGATCCTAAAAATATAACATAATTACATGTATTAGAAATAATCTGGATCATCCGGATTAGCCGGAGCATGAGTCTCCTCATCACTGTCAACCATGTCTAAGTACTCCTCAGTATCCGAAGACAGGTCGTCGTCTTCATTTGCTTAGACTAAACGGAATCGTTCTAGCATTTCTATGTCCTTCGCATTTACCACCTCATCCCCGACGTCCTCGTCATCATTCTCTACTTTCATTTCCATCGCTTCGGTTAAGTCTATCGTGAACGTCCCTTGCAACCCAGATTCTTGAAAGAACTCACCGTCATACGTGTTTGTGTTGAAGTTATAATCCTCATCATTGGGGAGAGGTAGTTTAGCATGTGGTGATATCTTGTGCACAATATACCAACCCAAGAGATGCTCTTTGCTTTTGCACGCGTATGGCGTGTAAGAAACCTGCGTGGCCTGTTGAGCCACAATATACCATCGGAGCCTGGATACACAGAATCCTGTCGAATTTCGGCTAGCCCAAGATTAGGTGTCAGCCTCGTTCTTCCAGGATCGAACCAATGGCATTTGAACATGACAGGATTCAAAGGCTTTTCACCGTGAAATGAAAGTTCGTATATTTCTTCAATTCTTCCATAGTAGTCACGATTGTCATTGCCTGGAGTCACGATGTGCTTCACCATGGTAGATCCACCGGGTGTAGTCCGGCGTGAATCCATTGTTCACAAGATGTTTAGCCATGTTCTCCTTGTCTTGCCTTCTCCGGTTCCCACATCTGCTGCATGGGCACAACACTTTGATCTCTCCTCGCCGAGCCGCGCCAAATGCATTGTTCACGAAAGCATCTGTCTTGCGCAACCATTCATCGGTGAAATCACTTCTGCTTCTACGGCCCGAGTACATCCACTGACGGTCATCCATCCTACTGTCATCCATCCGAGTACTTACATATCTACCTCCGAGTACTTCCATCCTACTATCATTTAATAGGTGAGGATAGGTCCTAATCCCACCCGCGGATGCGTACATGAGGTCAGTTCCCATTGTCTGCCCCGAGCCGAGACAGAATTTTGGTAGCACCTCCCCGATGTTCTCAAGATACACGTCCCTGTAGGGAGAGTGTGTATCCGGAGAACAACAGGGAGGTGATGCAGAAACTCCATCTCGAATCGGGCCAGACCATGGGAACTAGCCTCATCGACGCATCTGCGGGCTGTCCAAGTAACGTGGACAATCCGAAATAGATATGGTTATCGATATGCAGAGACCTGCATACCTCCAGCCGTATCTCTTTCGGACGGGAGATGCCTAACTGGGTTCAATGACCTACGACCCTTTTCTGGGAGGAGACGTTATTTATACCTAGGGTGCCGGTGGAGTCAGGCTAGCGGCGCAGTGGCGAGTCGGTGCAGTGGCGAGGCGAAGCGGTGCAGGCAGACCCGCGATGACGACGAAGACGATCGAGGTCGCCGAGGATCTCCGGCTTGGCCCCGACAGTCCTCCTCCTACAGAAAAGACAAAAAGATAGTATCAATTAGAAATTTCGGCAGAACCTCCCCTGCACGATGAGGTTTCGAAACCTGCAAGAAACAACGGCACGATGGCCGATATCCACATATATGCGGCACGATGGCCGACATCCACACACATACCACTACTACTATCAAACTACTACCTACTACTACTAACAATTTCTTACTACTACTACTACATACTACAACTGGGTGACTTACAGGCAGCCCAATCGACGACGGCCGATGAGCGAACAAAGGGGGCACAGCGAGGCGGTCGTCTTCTTCCTCCTATCCAACCGGGTGGAGTGGCCGGGCGGAGCAGGGACGCAGCAGGACAAGGCCGGCGGGGGCTCCTCCTCCTCTTCCTCCTCCTCTTCTTCCTCCTCTCCTCCTCCTCTTCGTCCTCTCCTCCTCCACCTCCTCTCTTCTTCCTCTAATCTTCTTCCTCCTAGCCCTCTATCGCGATGGCGTGTGGCTGCCGGCGCAGGCGGCCGGGTGCGGACGCGACGACCGGCCGTGGGTGGGCGGCCGGGGGCGGGCGGCCGGAGGCGGTGGCGGCGGGCGGCCGGGGGCGGGTGGCGCGGGCGGCGGGGGCGGGCGGCCGAGGCGGCGGCGTGGGCGGCCGGCCGGTCAGGGGCGGGTGCCGGGCGGTCAGGGGCGGGTGGGCCGGGCGCGGCGGGCGGCCGGAGCGGCGGCCGGGCGGCCAGGGGCAGGCGACCGGGCCTTTGCGCGGGCGCCGTTTCGGTGGCGCGGGCGGCCGTGGAGGCGCAGGCCGGAGGCGCTGCCGGACGGCGGCGGCGGTGCGGCGGGATGGCGGGCGGCCGGGCGGCGGCGGCGTGCGTGAGGGCGTGAGTGGGTGTGTGTGGGTGGGCAGGCCGCGCCGCGACCCTTTATTTTTAAGTGTGGACGCCTTTGCGAGAGCCGGATCGGGCGGCTCTCGGCAAAGACGCAAACTTCGCTGAGAGTCGTTTGATCTGGCTCTCGGCAAAGGCCTCTATTTTTTTATTAAACTCTATCCGAGAGCCTGGCCCTGGCTCTCGGCATAGGTGCTCTTTGCCGAGGGCTTTAGGAAGCTCTCGGCAAAGCATATATAATATTTGTTTTTTTCTCCTAATTTTTTCTGGGCTTGCTACAGTACTACAAGCCAAGATTTCAAATTTGAAGTGTTTCCATAAATCTTGCTATATTTCGCGCATTTTCTTTAATTTGATGATTTTTTCCGCGGGACGCACGTTTGAACTGCAGGTGCATGAAATAATGAAACTTAGCGATTCAAAAAATGGTATTCATTCTTCAGAGGGTATTTCGACACCGTATCCAGGGACAGGCGCGAAGACTCGATCGTCTCGTGGACGAGAAACGGCGACCAAGTTGCGTGATATTGGATTTAAAATTACTAAAAATACAAACGAAGTCAGAAAATCATGAAAATGGACGGATGACCTTGACATCGCATGTAGAGGCTATGAAAATTTTTTGGGAATTCTTCGAGCAAGTGGTGGCGCAAGATGGTTGAAACCCTGAGATCTCCGCGTATCATCGCATGTGAGGCTATCCGGATATCTCAGGGTTTCAACCATCTTGCGCCACCACTTGCTCCAAACATCCCAAATTTTTTTCATAGCCTCTACATGCGATGTCAAGGTCACCCGTCCATTTTCATGATTTTCTGACTTCGTTTGTATTTTTAGTAATTTTAAATCCAATATCACGCAACTTGGTCGCCGTTCTCGTGCACGAGACGGTCGAGTCTCTGCGCCTGTCCCTGGATACCGTGTCGAAATACCCTCTGAAGAATGAATACCATTTTTCGAATCGCTGAGTTTCATTATTTCATGCACCTGCAGTTCAAACGTGCGTCCCGCGGAAAAAAATCATCAAATTAAAGAAAATGCGCGAAATATAGCAAGATTTATGGAAAACACTTCAAATTTGAAATCTTGGCTTGTAGTACTGTAGCAAGGCCACAGAAAAATTGGGAGCAAAAAACAAAAAAAAATATATATGCTTTGCCTGAGAGCTCCTAAAGCCTCGGCAAATAGCACCTATGCGAGAGCCAGGGCCCAGGGCTCTCGGCATAGAATTTACCAAAAAAAAATTCAACCCTTTGCCGAGAGCCCAACAGAGGGCTCTCGGCAAAGGTAACGGCACAGGGGGAGCCGTTCGCGAGGGTTCCGTTTGCCGAGGAGTATTCTACGCCGAGGGCTCGGCTCTCGGCATAGGTGCTCTTTGCCGAGAGCCAAATTCGCGAGAGTCGGGCCCTCGGCATAGGTATAGTCGCCGAGTTTTCTTACGTGCCGAGAGCTGGCTCTCGGCAAAGAGCTCTTTGCCGAGTGCCCGTGTTTTAGCCCTCGGCAAAGCGACGGGCCCTCGGCAAAGAGCCCGTCTCCGGTAGTGAATCTATGGCGTTGAATCCACCAGCCCCGATTACTCAGTTCTCCACCGTCGGATCCAACTATCCCTGTTGCTTCTAATTATAAATAGGCATGCGCTATTGTTAAATCCCACATCTCGAGAAATCAGTTTGACAATGATAAGAAAACCGACAAAAACTCATCAGGGAACGTTGGACATATTTTTTGTAATTTATGTAATTAAGGTTGAAACGATGACAATGAAACGATATATTAATTTGTTGACTTGAAAGTGTCAATTGAATCAGGTGAGTTAAATTAGGATTGCTATAATATGTAAAAGCATGATAGAAAAAAGACGCCTTGACAGATAAAATAAAATATCTTTTGACGGTACAACACCCGACAAAGAAAATCTTCAACTTGTTTTGACAATGTCATACCATCATAAAATACTTCTCAGAAGGTGAAGAGCTATTTTTCTGTTCGTTCGCAATGACAAAGATAGAGCTATAGACTCGTCGTATTTATATTTTTCTGTCGGTTGCCCTCCAGACAAATTTTAATTTCCCTGTTAATTATTTCCTGTCAGTTCACCGTCAAAAAATGATGCTCAATTTTCTTGTCAGTAAAACACTTTCCCTTGTTAGTTTTCGTTTCTAGTTGTGGGAGGCTGATGCCAATTGCCAAAGATGCATCGGGATTGTTACTCTTCGGTATCCCAACCCCTACTACTGCTAGAAAAAAAAAAACATTTAAGAGGTGGAGCGTTGGAAATATGTGTGTGTGCCTTTTGTATTGTAGGATTTGAACTCGTGGCCTCTTGTATCATGCATTACCTCCCTAGCTACTATTGTATTATACACTCACTTATGACTAAGATTTAATAAGATGCTACCCTTGTATTAAGTTTAGTAGTATTGTATTATGCTTCAAACACTCGTATGAACAACTTTTCAACTGCAAAGTGCAGTGATAATTATGGCTTCAATATAGGGTGTGTCTCCATCCGAAATCTACGTAATTTGAAGCTCAATTCTAATAATTTTAAAACAAAAATTGGGATTCTAAATGGTTTAACAATACATGTGAACTACAAAGTACAGTGATAATTATGACTCAATATAGATCAGGTAAACATCCAAGGTTGTTTAAAATATCTACATTGTAAAGTTTCAAAAAATGAGAACTTAAAATGAAATTTTGGCACTCTAACGGTTTCAAAAAACTTTTCAACTACAATAGTTGTAACGTCCATCTTCATTTGACTTCTTAGAAAAGTGATGATTTTTTTTTCGAGACAACTATTTCTAGAGGCCAGTTGTTGGGCTCTAGCTTAATAGTTCTTGTCTATGTTAATTAATTTTTAGAGACGGGTTTCCTAAGAAGATTAACAGAGGCCAGTTGCTGGACAAGTTGGAAGGTCTGTTGCTTACCATACCTCTTTAAAAGTTTGTTCTAGCAGTCGACAAAGGAATAACGTTGGATTCAATCATGTAAGATATGGTGTCAACTAAGTACCTTGGTTGATGTGCAAGAAGTATATTTTGCCCTCGGAATTGATACTTTTAGGGTGGTAACTGCAAATTGAATGATACTAAGAACCTACTATATGCGTGGAATATCATCTTCTACTAGTAGTTCATGTATTTTCTTTGTCCCTAAATAACTGTCATTTTCGCTTCTCGAGAAACATCTTTGATTAAAAATATTAATTGTACATAATTAGTATCATTGAAAAGATCTTTTGATCTAGTTTTTTAATAAATTTATTTGGAGATATAAATATTACACGTATTTGCTATAAATCGAGTCAAATTTACGGCATGACACCAATGACAACAGTTATTTAGGGACCGAGAGAGTAGGACCGAGAGCTGATCATATCACACCACCGTACCATGGTACTAGGTAGGTAACACTACAGCAGATCGATTCTTTGCCGAGTGCTGGCAGCACTCGGCAAAGAGCCTTTTGCACTCGGCGAAGGCTTTGCCGAGTGCCGCTCTCCCTCAAAATCGTAAGTTCTGCTATTTTTTATGTAATTTTCTCTCACGCAGTCAGTAGGATTCGAACTCACGACCTCTCATTCGCGCAGAGCCTCTTTTACCATTGCACTACACACTCATATATGTTCCATCTCCGTTTCGATTACCCATATATTATACTAAACCGTGTATAACTTGTTTATTTGAGGCCCTAAACGAATTCAAATCAAAAAGTTGTCAACTACAAAGTTTTCTAACTTTTCGAGATCTACAACTTTTATTTTGGTAGTTTTTCCATCCGAGGTCGTTTATAAAAATTTAAATTTCAAATTTGACAATTTGAAACGTAGTTTTCATTGACAAGATGATTTCAAATAAAAAAGTTGTCAACACCAAAGTTTCATAACTTTTCGAGATCTACAACTTTCATTTTGGTCATTTCTCCATCTGAGGTATTTTGAAAAATTTGAATTTTAAAATTTTCAAATTCGGACACAGTTTTGCATAACTAGATTGTTGGGAGAAGGGACCCTCGGCAGTGGCGCCGCGTGGGCTGAGCAGAAAAAAGGACCTCCGCGCGACCCTTGCTCCCTCCCGATAGTAGGGGCTCTTCTGGGTCGTTCGCCTTAACCTTCGATGGCCTAACCTTCGGATGCAAATCCAACCCTCGGAGTTCGCTTTGTTTCTCGCAGGTAAAGGCGCTCCGAACACGTAATAAGTAACCTTCGCAGGTTTCGAAGCTTTGTCGTTGAGGCGTCAAGCTTGGCAGGTGGTGAGGGGATGCTTACCCGAGGACCGGCGAAGGCGAAGGTCCGTTTTCCTTTGTTCTCCGTTGAAGGCAGACGGAGCAAGGTGGCGGCGGACAGGAGGAGGATCGATTAGGGTTCCCGCTTCTGCTGTACATTTATGACTTTGCCCTTTCTGCCTATGTGGTGCCGGGGAATCTTTTTGTACCCTATTGTAATTATGTCAGCACCCCTTGGTATTCCCTATAAATACCAAGAGGTGAACAGTGTAAAGACGACGATTTTTGGGGAGGAGAGAAATATTTTCACCGCTTATCACCTTGTGCAAACGCCCTTACCTTCGCGCTTAGCTGACCGTTGTCCACCCTCGCTCCGCGCCCTGTTCGCTAACGGGGGCCGAGCAGGTGTGAATCCAACAGTTTGGCGCCATCCGTGAGGACCGGAGTTCGAAATGGCAGGAAACAGGAGAGCGCCCGCTACCAGAGACCCTTGTGTGACCAGAGAGGCCACGACGGCAATCCAGCCCGTGAAAGAGAATGTAGTACCCTCGGAAACAGAAGAAGTTGCCCCAGGGACGGAGGTCCCGGGCCCTCACACTCGGCCGGGATCACAGCCGCACCCGCATAACTCCGGAGGATATGGGGAGGGAGATGAGGAGGAGTTGGGCCTTGAAGCTTTAGAAAGACTTCAAGCTGAGTTACAAGAAAAGAAGAGGAGCCTAGACCAGCTTAAAAGGCACAACCGGCTGCGTCTTATCAGACAAAAGGCAGACGAAGCAAGAGAGCAGCTTCGCCGAATGGAGGAGTCCCTCGCGGCAGCTGAAGCCGAAGCCGAGGGATGGAACGATGGGGAAATGCCACCACCACAGGAGGGAAATGAGCAAGATCACGACAACCTCCGCCGCCATCCACCACCCCCACCACCACCAAGACACCCAGAACCACACCCCATTAGACAACCAAACTTTCGCCAACTCTACCCAGATGAGATAGAGCCAAACCTTCGCAATCAACGCAGAGCCCAACAACACCAAATGTCCTATGACCCAAAGTCACCACTCTCCCAGATACTACAAACCCAACCATGGCCACCATGCTACAATCCACAAAATCTACCCCGTTACGACGGGCTTACCGACCCTCGCCAATTCATAATGAGCTACGAGGCAGCAGTTGCCGCAGCAGGCGGAGATGAATCAACAATGGCAAAGTCTTTTGTCATTATCCTGCGAGACATTGCACAAACCTGGTACAACAACCTCCGCCCCGGAACTGTGGATTCCTGGGCCAACCTCAGAGACAGGCTCTGTACAAACTTCAAAGGCATTACACCAGCCCCATCAAACCCCATTGAGTTGTTCAACTGCAAACAAGAAGAACGCGAACCACTTCAAGACTATTGGCGGAGGTTTATTCAAATCAGAGCAAGAACCCCGGGGATATCCGACGAGGCTGTCATCCTCGCTGCAGTCAGCGGTCTGCGTCCAGGCCCATGCTCTTCGAAATTCGCTCGGAAGCCGGCAAATACAATTGAAGAATTGCATGAGACAATGGAAAGATACTGTAGAGCAGACATGGATTTTCGGGCAAAGTCCGACGCTCGGAGGTCACAACAGAAGCCACAGCCGAGGCCTCAACCGAGGGAAAACAACCCTCGCCAAGAACAAAGCAACGTTGGGGCCATCAACAAAGCAGTACACTACGAAGACCAAAGACGGGGCACTCAACCTCCGAGCAACCAAAGCGCTCAAGGTTTGCCACCCCCGCCGGATCAACGGAACCAGCAGAAAGATCCTGCGAAAATGTATTGTTATTTTTGTGGTCTTGGAAAAGGGCACACTACCAAGCAATGCGAATGCTTCGCCAAGGGAAAAGAGTTCCAGGAGTCCAAAAGAGCCGCTTCGGCAGACAACCGAACCATCAACCACACCAGGAAACCAAACTTCCACCCACCAAATCCTCCATACCACTATACCCCCATAAACTACGGCCTACCCTCGCAACAACCCATGTACGCACACCACCCACTCTACAACCAAACCTCTTACCAGCCAACCGTGATCCCGCAACGCCAAAACCCACCTTACACAGTCACATATCCAACAACCCCCCAAAACCAAACCCCAACCACCCAACAAGTCAACAATGCTCTACCACCACCACCACCAATACCCGCCTTACCAGCGCCTCAACCCGTCAAATCCGAAGCCCAGAACCAAACAACCATCAACAACCCAACATCAACCTTCGGTGTAATACTAGCCATCTCCGGGGGTTCAAATGAAGACCATGGCAACAAAAGGCAGAGAAAGGAACATACCAGACGAGTACACCATGTAGCTGTCGAAGGACCTCACAAATTCGGTCGATGGTCTCATATTCCTATAACCTTCGACTCCAGTGACATGAAACTGAGAGATTACCCTCATACCGACGCTATGGTGATCGAGACCAATCTGGCAGGGTGGACAGTAACTAAAATTTTGGTTGACACAGGAAGCTCCGCGGACATCCTGTTTGCCTCAACCTTCGACAGCATGAAGCTTGACAGGAACCTCCTGCAACCTGCTGACAACCATCTATACAGCTTCGGCGGTCAACAAGTCAGAGTTGTCGGTAAAATATCGCTGCCTGTGACCTTCGGCGACCAAATGAACTGCAGAACCGAGCACATAACTTTTGACGTCGTCGATATGTTTTACCCGTACAATGCAATATTCGGCCGAGGGGTCACTAACGCATTCAACGCAGTCATTCACCCCGCATACCTATGCATGAAGCTCCCCGCTCCAAAGGGGGTGGTTGCGGTATATGGGGACCAAGACATTGCAAGGGCAGCCGAGGGAACTGTAGCACCAGGACAACGTAATGTCCACAACTTATCCAAGCCTCAAGCTACAGACCTCAGCATCGAAGGTGAAGTTTGCACTGACAAAACGAGGGTATCACCCAAGGAAGATACCAAACAAGTCTAACTTTTCGAGGGCAACACTGAAAGAAAGGTGTTTATTTCAGCTAACCTAGATCCCCAATCAGAAAACAACCTCGTCTTTTTCCTCAAAGAAAACTCCGATACCTTCGCTTGGTCCGCAGAGGACCTAAAGGGGGTAAACAGAACTCTGATAGAGCACAACCTAAACATCAAACCAGGCTATCGCCCCGTTAAGCAGAAGCTTCGCAAAATGTCAGAAGAAAGGAAAGAGGCAGCGAAGGCTGAGGTAAAAAGGCTTTTGGACGCAGGCGTCATCCGCCCAGTCAAATATCCAATTTGGCTCTCAAGCGTGGTCCTAGTTCAGAAAAAGAACAAGAAATGACGAATGTGTGTAGATTTCACATGTCTGAACAAAGCTTGTCCGAAGGACGATTTTCCTTTCCCTAACATAAGCACCCTGGTCGACAGAGCCGCTGGTTGCCAAATGTTGTCCCTTCTCGATTGCTTCTCAGGATACCACCAGATCTGGATGAATGAAGAAGACGAGGACAAAACAAGCTTCATCACACCCTCGGGCACTTTCTGCTTTCCAAGAATGGCAGAAGGCCTAAAGAACGCAGGCTCAACCTTCGCACGCATGACATCGGAAGTCTTCAAAGATGAACACGCCGTCTCTGCCTACGTCGATGATCTGGTTGTCCAAAGTGAGCTGAAAGAAAACCATATTTCAGACTTATCAAGAGTGTTCAGCAATCTTCGGTCTGCCGGATTAAAGTTAAACCCCGAAAAATGTGTTTTCGGGGTAAGCGAAGGAAAACTGCTGGGTTGCATCGTTTTAGCAAGGGGAATCGAAGCTAACCCCGAGAAGATTGATGCTATCATCAATATGGAACCCCCAACAACCAAAAAAACAGCTCAGCGTCTGTCAGGCCGCTTAGCAGCACTCAGCAGATTCATCTCCAGATCCGCTGAGCGAGGGTTACCTTTCTTTGAAACATTGAGAAGCACTGCACCATTCAATTGGGGACCTCGGCAGCAAAAAGCCTTCGAGGACTTGAAAAAGTATCTCACCAACTTGACTGTTTTAACCAGTCCAAGCAAAGGAGACCTATTGCTGCTGTATGTCGCAGCTTCGCCTCACGCAGCAAGCGCAGTCCTGATCAAAGAGTTACACGAGAACAACAGAACAAGGCAAGCCCCAATCTACTATGTATCAGAAACCCTCGAAGGTCCCAAGCGGAATTACTCAGAGCTCTAGAAGATAGCATACGCCGTGGTCATGACATCTAGAAAGCTCAAGCATTATTTCTAGGCATACGAGATCCATATACCTTCGGCATACCCCCTCGAAAACATTTTCAAGAACAACGAGGCAGTTGGAAGAATAGCAAAATGGGCAGTTGAGCTTAACAGTTACGCCATAACCTTCGTCGGTAGAACAACAATCAAATCACAGGCACTAGCAGATTTTATAGCTGAGTGGACACCTGATCCTCGCAGCGATGGACCTCAATAAGACCCGTTTTGGACCGTATATGTCGACGGAGCCTGGGGTGCAACTGGAGCTGGGGCCTCTGTCATCCTAGTCTCGCCATCCGGGTCGAAGCTAAGATATGCAAGAAGACTTGATTTCAAATGCACAAACAACTCCGCCGAATACGAAGCCGTAATACTAGCGCTTTCAAGGCTTCGATCATTGTCGGTCCGAAGGGCAGTCATCAATACAGACTCACAAGTTATCGCGGGGCACATTGAGAAGAACTACAAAGCGAAAGATCTAGAGCTGCAAAAATACTTTCAATATGTCCGAAGGTTAGAATCATTCTTCCTCGGCATAACGGTGAAAGCAATTCCGAGGGCCGAAAACAACGAGGCAGACTGCCTAGCTAAAGCAGCAGCACAACAACTTCCGCTACCCCCAGATGTGTTCCACGAGGTTGCGATTCAATCAGCCTTCGAAACCCCAGAAAAGAACACCAAGTTGATCAGTACAATTCATAGCGAGGACTGGAGAGCACCTATCATAGCTTATATCAAAGGGCTCCACGAGCCCGAGTCCAAGGAAGAAGAAAACAAACTAAAACAAAGAGTACGAGGGTACAAGATTGTGGGCAACATTCTGTACAAAGCTTCGGTAACCTCCCCATGGCTCAAATGCTTGTCACAGTCTGAAGGAAACGATATTCTCAAGCTTATTCACGAAGGCATCTATGGCTCACACAACGGCCCGAGGGCGTTAGTTGGAAAAGCTTTCCAGCAGGGCTTCTATTGGCCAACAGCGCTACGAGACGCAGAAAGCATCGTCAAACATTGCGAGGGTTGCCAACTAACGACAAAAAATCAAAATGCCCCAGGGGCTCCCACAACTCTCATATGCCCAACTTGGCCTCTGCAAAGATGGGCAATGGACCTCGTCGGTCCACTACCAACAGCTCCAGGAAACCTCCGCTACACTGTGGTAGCCGTGGAATATTTCACGAAGTGGATCGAAACTAGACCACTCGTTTCCATTACATCCCTGGCAGTAAAAAAGTTCTTCTGGCAGCAATTAGTTTGTTGGTTTGGAGTTCCCAAACACTTAACTGTCGACAACGACACTCAGTTTGATAGCGAGGTTTTCAAAGAATTCTGCGCTCAAATCGGAACAATCTTATGCTTCGCATCAGTCCGGCACCCTCAATCCAATGGCTTAGTCGAAAGAGCCAATGCAACAATTTTCCAAGCCATATCAAAAAAGTTGCAAGGCATGACCAAAGGAAAATGGGCAGAAGAGCTAACCTCCGTCACCTGGTCTCATAACACCTCGGAGTGCAGAGCCACCAAATTCACACCCTTCAAGCTCCTGTTTGGCGAGGAAGCTGTGTTACGAGAAGAAGTCAAGTATGGGTCACTCAGAACAACCATCGAAGAAAACGAACAAAGCCAACTGCTTGACAAAGACTTACTCGAGGAAACAAGATGCAACGCAGTGCACAACCTTCGCAAGTATCAAGAAGAGACAAAAAATGGAGAGATAAAAAGGTGAGAATCAAAGAACTAAAAAAGGGTGACCTCGTTCTAATTCGGAAGCAAAACGCCAACATGGCGGGGAAGTTTCAGCCAAAGTGGACGGGTCCATACCTCATAGTAGAATGCAATCGTCCCGGATCATTTCACCTCTCCGACAGCGAGGGGAACACCCTACCTCACACTTGGAATGTTGACGACCTTCGCAAATATTACTCATAGCGGAGCCTTAGCGAGCCCTCGCATTATGTAATCTGTTTTTTCAACCTTGCTTCGTTTCGTTTCCATGCATGTAACAAAAACAGAGGAGCTGCACTCTTTTTCCTTACGAAGGGGCGTAAGGTTTTTTAACGAGGCAGTATCCAAACCATCAATACAGGCTAAAATCCCCGGAAAAAGCAAAACTCCAAATTATTGCTTTTAGTAATAAGCATCGAAAAAAGCAGCTCTTCTACAAGAGCGTTAAAATCGATGATAACCCTCGAAGATTGCTTCAAAAAACAAACTTTTTTCAAAGCAAACTTCACCTCCACCCAAAATAAGGGGAGGCGCGAAGTACAAAAAGTCGAGAACCCTCGCGGACACACGCCAGGGGCTCGAAAAAGCAAACTTCACCTCCACCCAAAATAAGGGGAGGCGCGAAGTACAAAAAGTCGAGAACCCTCGCGGACACACGCCAGGGGCTCGAAAAAAGCAAACTTCACCTCCACCCAAAATAAGGGGAGGCGCGAAGTACAAAAAGTCGAGAACCCTCGCGGACACACACAAGGGGCTCGAAAAAAGCAAACTTCACCTTCGCCCAAAATAAGGGGAGGCGCGAAGTACAAAAAGTCAAGAACCCTCGCGGACACACACCAGGGGCTCGCAAAAAAGCAAACTTCACCTCCACCTAAAATAAGGGGAGGCGCGAAGTACAAAAAGTCGAGAACCCTCGCGGACACACGCCAGGGGCTCGCAAAAAAGCAAACTTCACCTCCACCTCAAACAAGGGGAGGCGCGAAGTACAAAAAGTCGATAACCCTCGCGGACACACGCCAGGGGCTCGCAAAAAAAGCAAACTTCACCTCCACCTAAAACAAGGGGAGGCGCGAAGTACAAAAAGTCGATAACCCTCGCGGACACACGCCAGGGGCTCGAAAAAAGCAAACTTTACCTCCACCTAAAATAAGGGGAGGCGCGAAGTACAAAAAATCGAGACCCCTCGCAAAAAACGCCAGGGGCTCGTAAAAAGGAAACTTCACCTCCACCCAAGACAAGGGCACCAAGGAGTCGAGTACCCTCGCCAAACACGCACGCCAGGACTTAAAACGCATTTTCCTACCTACACCCAAAATAAAAGGCGAGACACAAACCATACGTCCAGCTTCCTCAACGAAAAGCGAGCCTCGCTAAAAAGAAAAGGGGGCGTCGCTGTTTTATCTTCTAAAACATCTTTCAACGCAAAAGCGAGCCTCGCTAAAAAGAAAAGGGGGCGTCGCTGTTTTTTCTTAAAACTTCTCAACGCAAAAGCGAGCCTCGCTAAAAAGAAAAGGGGGCGTCGCTGTTTTATCTTCTAAAACATCTCTGAACGAAAAGCGAGCCTCACTAAAAAGAAAAGGGGGCGTCGCTGTTTTATCTTCTAAAACATCTTTGAACGCAAAAGCGAGCCTCGCTAAAAAGAAAAGGGGGCATCGCTGTTTTTTCTTAAAACTTCTCAACGCAAAAGCGAGCCTCGCTAAAAAGAAAAGGGGGCGTCGCTGTTTTATCTTCTAAAACATCTCTCAACGAAAAGCGAGCCTCGCTAAAAAGAAAAGGGGGCGTCGCTGTTTTTTCTTAAAACTTCTCAACGCAAAAACGAGCCTCGCTAAAAAGAAAAGGGGGCGTCGCTGTTTTATCTTCTAAAACATCTCTCAACGAAAAGTGAGCCTCGCTAAAAAGAAAAGGGGGCGTCGCTGTTTTATCTTCTAAAACATCTCTCAACGAAAAGCGAGCCTCGCTAAAAAGAAAAGGGGGCGTCGTTGTTTTTTTTAAACTTCTCAACGCAAAAGCGAGCCTCGCTTAAACAAAAAGGCGACGTCGTTCCTTTCTGAGCTAAACATTACACACAACAAAACATCGCAGAGCCGGACAACCAACGAGCCTCGTCAATATCCGATAACGACAAAAAATCCATCAACCAAATTACACAAACGAATCGCAATGACTCAAAACAAGCATACAATGTTCCCGTTCATTTACAAAAATAACTTCACAACGACAGTCAAACCAGGAAAAATTACAAAAAATTACAAGGAACCATCGCTCCCTTCAATTAACATCAAATCACCAGAGCCCTCGCTACCCTCCTCGAACTCTGGCTCCACCGCAACGACGGGTCCCCACAACAAAGGAGCTGCCGGAACAATTGGCAGCTCCCGAGACAAAACCCTTGCCCGATACATATATGTACGGCCTACATCACTAACCTCCGAAGGTTCCTCCTTTGGAACCACCAGTGATCCATCCGAACCTAAATCTAGTTTGGTTCGCCCAAACAAGTAATCCAAGGCTGTTTTCTCATCAATATCGTCATCAATACCAGCTTGCGAGGACGAACAAGAACCAAACAATTGACGGGTAGCTTGTCGATCAGTATAGTCCGCTTCACGCCAAAAACGACTCGACCGGCTGTTTCTTAAATCGTACCTTCGCACTTCCGACCACCAAAAACGCTCGAAGGCTAGCGAAGGATGTTTTAGCTTAGCACGAGCCCACGATTCACCAGTTATAAAAGTATCTTGATAATTAAGCATCAGTGGCGTCACATCAAACACTTCTAGCATGGTTCCGTCAAGAACCTGCATTTACACAAAATAGGAAAGTGTCACAGCGTCATTAAGTTTTTACAACCTTCGCTCCCCTGACAAAATGACCCTCTCGCCCAAACAACCCTAGGTTCACACCTGCCCGGCCTCACCGCGCTCCTCAGCCACAGTTTTGTCGACGGTAGCATCAAGACCTCCGCCAATGGCAGCACCCGAGCCTTCAACAGGAGCCCCTTCTGTTGCCTCCGCTTCTACAACAGCTTCTTCAGTGCTCAGAGCGTCCCCAGCCAAGGCTTCAGCCTCGACAGGCGCAACCTCCACAACGCCGGGCACAAGAATGGCTTCGGAGCTACCACCAGCATCAACAGTCGCTGGCGGCGAGGGCATCGCGTCCTTCCGAGCCTGCAAGGGAAAAATAAACGACAAAACATCCAAAATCAAACACCAAACCCTTCATCACCATAACAAACCCCCCAAAAAAACTAACTAACCTGACGAGTAGCCTCGGCAGCTTCTTCAAAGGCAAGAGCTCGGCCGCCACCAGCAATCCAAAACTTGCGAAGCAATCGCATCGCACAGTTCCGAACGTCGGCGTCATCAGCCTTCATCCGGCGCACCTCGTCAACCGACGGAAAAGCATGGTTTGGCCTTTTGACTTTGCGAAGGTGCTCGCAATCCGCAAGACGAAGCGTGCTGGCCATCGCCAAAGCCCCGGCATAGCCACCAAAGTCGGCAGCGTTGCCAACCAACGAGCTAAAGACGTCCAGCTCGTTACTCAGCCAACCTTCAAAGGCCTCTGCGTTAGTTGCAGGCAGCGGTTCCCCGGCAGAACCTCCGGCTTCGGTCAAGCATGTATCTATCTTATTTTTAACCCTCCCCATGCTGTCCTGCCAAGCCTCGGCTTGGGTAGCCAGCTCCGTGGATAGCTCTTCTATGCGCTTGTTCGCAGCCAACAAATCCTTGTCCTTTTGCCGGCTAGCAACCAGGAGCTCCGCGTTGCTATTCGCAACCACTTGTGCTTCCTCTCGCGATTTCTTAACCTTCTCCAAAGCAGCTTTGAGCTCAATCTCTTTGTTTTCCAAACTCTGGCGAAGCTCTTTATTAGCTTTCTCCGCGTCACTCAACCGGTCGTTCAGATAGTGGAGATTGTAACTTGCCCTCCGGCGCGCCGACCGGCTGAGGAGCGTTAGCTTAGCCACTTTGACGTCAATATCATCGTGAAGTCTCTCCAAGGGCTCGTTGGCCAGCCGAAGCTCCGCTTTCGGCACACAGACACGGTTAAACACCCGACCCAGAAAGCGCCTTTCCTCCGGAGCACACTGCAAGTGACACTCTCAAAGGTCCGGACTTGTGAAAAGCTCGGTCGCCGGATCAGAAACTCCAAGTTTCTTCGCATAATAAGGAAGACTTGACCGGCTAGCCTCGCCATACGGCCTCTTCCCCGGGGCCCGGTCCGATTCGAGGTCACCCTTAAACTCAAAACCATCGACCCAAATGTGCGAGCCAGCAAACTCGGGGAACGACCCTCACGGAGGACTCTCTGGCTCAAAGTCCCGTATGATGTCATCAATGCTTCGCGTAGCCGCAGCACCAACACTGGACGAGGCTATCCCTTTTCCTCGAGCGTCCTCGATGGATACGTCTTCATCGGAGTTACCTTCGCTACTTGACGTATCACTATCCTCGTCGGATGAGTCCTCTTCAGTACCCCCCTCCTTTTCCTCTTCCTTCTCTTCTCTCTCATCATCATCGGAGACACCTTCGTCATCCGAGATCTGGATCAAAGCACCAATGCCGCCCACGCGGGGTACCCGTCCTCCAATCTTACCAGCACCTCGGCCGCTCGAGGCAATGGCCGAGGATGAGGAAGTGCCGGTACCATCAAAGCCTACTGCGACCTTCGTCGCAAGTGCCTTCACCCGGCCGCCGGCGCCACCGCGACCACGGCCGCGACCTCTCTTCGGCCGTGGAACGTTACCTATCTCCTCCGCAGAAACTCGCTTCCTCTTCTTTGGCGCATCCTCGCTCGACAGAGCAGGCCAATCGGCATACTGAATCCCAAGCATGTCAAAAACTCTGTTAACTCGACCCTCGCTTCCCACCGAGCTGTGGATAGCTTTAGCCTCAAGGGTAGACAGTTTTCCAACGAGATTTTCAGCCCTCTGCTGAACGCGCTTATAAATGGCGTCAACTCCATCTTGACGCCTCAGAAACTTCTTTAAAACCCTCTCCCAAATCTTGCCCAAATCAAGCTTCGGCTTCTTCAATCCACGACCCTCATACCTCGAGTCCTCTTCTACCGGAAACCAAGCCTGTTTCCGACTGAGGGGCCACGCATTAGCGCAGCAGTACTCCTCGACCAAATCACGAGCGCACTGAGAACGCGCGACCACCCTCAGACAGACAACCGCGGCGTGCGCCTCGGGGCTCATCTGAGCTTTGGCGCTCACGTCGCCAAGAGGCGGGAGCTCGCCACAAAGCTCGGACACTCCATCAAGCTTATAGTAAAACCAGAATTCTTGCCACCCGCTGGCCCACTTATTTTTCTGAGCCTGCACCGGCAACTCCGACCTAGCGCGGTGACAAAAAGTATACACAACAAACTGACCCAGACTGGTGTTACCCTCGCGGTCCGTTATCTTGCGAGGCTGCATGTGCACACGATGCGTCCGAATGAAACCCTCGACCTGTGGAACAATACCTTGCGAGCGGCATGCCCAAACATACACTGACATCTTTGTAAAGCACGAGGGTGTAAGCTGATGGAACTTCAGGTTGAACCTCTGAAGAACAGCTGTCACAAAGGAATCAACAGGGAAGCGCAGCCCAGCCTCGAAAAATTCCTCAAAAACAACAACCTCGTCTACATCAGGCTTTGGCACAGTTTCCCCAGCACTGGTCCTCGCCTTCCCCTCCTCGATCCACCCTCGCTTGACATATGCAGCTAAATCAGAGCTACAAACGCGGCTTAGCCCAAACTCAAAGGTCACCCCCTCATCTACAGCGGAGGGAGAAACAACTCGAGCCGTCTGCTTAGACCTAGCCATCTCTCAAGCCAAAACCTTCGAAGAGCACCAAACTCACAACCTTCGAAATCTAGACAAAAACCAACCTTCGCAGAAAGAAAGCGAGCAGCAGCAGGGTGGCTAGAGCAAATGAAGGCACGGCTCAATCCCCCCACCAACTCCTCCTATTTATAGGCCATGAGGCGGACAACCAAGCCCGACAAAATCGGCACGACGACCGAAAACCATGGCGCAAAAAATGAAACAGGCTTCAACAATACAAACAAACAGTGCAACGACCCAGCCCAAAGCAGCCGCAGGCGTCGCTGCCATGGGTCTTTTTACTTTTCCCGTCCAAGAGCGCTGCTTGGGCCTAAATACTGTTCATTAGATCCAAGGCAACGAGGGGCTACTGTTGGGAGAAGGGACCCTCGGCAATGGCACCGCGTGGGCTGAGCAGAAAAAAGGACCTCCGCGCGACCCGCGCGCCCTCCCGATAGTAGAGGCTCTTCTGGGTCGTTCTCCTTAACCTTCGACGGCCTAACCTTCGGATGCAAATCCAACCCTCGGAGTTCGCTTTGTTTCTCGCAGGTAAAGGCGCTCCGAACACGTAATAAGTAACCTTCGCAGGTTCCGAAGCTTTGTCATTGAGGCGTCAAGCTTGGCAGGTGGTGAGGGGATGCTGACCCGAGGACCGGCGAAGGCGAAGGTCCGTTTTCCTTTGTTCTCCGTTGAAGGCAGACGGAGCAAGGTGGCGGCGGACAGGAGGAGGACCGATTAGGGTTCCCGCTTCTGCTGTACATTTACGACTTTGCCCTTTCTGCCTATGTGGTGCCGGGGAATCTTTTTGTACCCTATTGTAATTATGTCAGCACCCCTTGGTGTTCCCTATAAATACCAAGAGGTGAACAGTGTAAAGACGACGATTTTTGGGGAGGAGAGAAATATTTTCACCGCTTATCACCTTGTGCAAACGCTCTTACCTTCGCGCTTAGCTGACCGTTGTCCACCCTCGCTCCGCGCCCTGTTCACTAACGGGGGCCGAGCAGGTGTGAATCCAACATAGATGACTTCAAATTAAAGAGGTATCAACTACAAACTTTCATAACTTGTCAAGATCTACAAAGTTTATTTTGGTTGTTTGACCATTTGTGCATCTGACATTGTGGTTCTACTATTATTCACAAACATTATATATCACTCTTGTAGTTTCATAAACTACCGGAGAGATATATAAGATTTGTGAACGAATTTATTTTAAGTTTGTCAAATGAAGAAATCACCAAAATAAAAATTGTTCATCTTGATAAGTTAAACAACTTTGTAGTTAAAACCTTTTTCATTTGGATTAATTTACTGCTTCAAAAAGTAATTTAAAAACTGGTTTTGCCGAGTGTCAAAAAAACACTCGGCAAAGAGCTCTTTGCCGAGTGCAAAAAAAAAACACTCGGCAAAGATTTTCTTTGCCGAGTGCCAGGAAAAAACGCTCGACTTTGCCGAGTGAAAAAAAACACTCGGCAAAGATTTTCTTTGCCGAGTGCCAGGAAAAAACGCTCGGCAAAGAATTTCTTTGCCTAGTGTTTTTTTTGGCACTCGGCAAAGAATTTTTTACCGAGTATTTTTTTTTCTGGCACTCGGCAAAGAAAATCTTTGCCGAGTGTTTTTATTTGGCACTCGGCAAAGAAGCTCTTTGTCGAGTGCCCGAAAAAAACACTCGGCAAAGATTGGTTTTCCCGTACTGTAAGTACAGTAACACTTGCTTACTAGGGTTATGAAAACCCCTAGTGTTATACTCCCTCCATTTGTTTTGGACAAGGTTTGAGTCAAACATTGGTAATATAAATCATGAATAACTTTTAAATTATTGAGTTTAGAGATGTAAAAATCATATAAATATATTTGTCTTGAAATGTACTTTCATAAAAATATACATATATCACTTTACAACAAATATTTTTTAAAAAATAAGTGGTCAAAGTTATACTTTAGAGACCGTGTCGCTGTCCTAAACGACTCTGTTTTCTATATGGAGAGAGTATCACTACCGGAGACGGGCTCTTTGCCGAGCGCCCGCCGCTTTGCCGAGGGCTAAAACGCGGGCACTCGGCAGAGAGCTCTTTGCCGAGAGCCAACCCTCGGCACCAAACGGAACTCGGCGAAGATTTCTATGCCGAGGGTCCGACTCTCGGCGAAGTCTGGCTCTCGGCAAACATACCCTATGCCGAGAGCCGAACCCTCGGCGTAGACTACACCTCGGCAAACGGAACCCTCGCAAACGGCTCATCCTGCGCCGAGAGCCCTCTGTTAGGCTCTCGCAAAGGGTTGATTTTTTTTTGTAAACTCTATGCCGAGAGCCCTGGCGCTGGCTCTCGGCATAGGTGCTCTTTGCCGAGGGCTTTAGGAAGCTCTCGGCAAAGCATATTATTTTTTTTTGTTTTTTTGCACCCAATTTTTTCTGTGGCCTTGCTACAGTACTACAAGCCAAGATTTCAAATTTGAAGTGTTTTCCATACATCTTGCTATATTTCGCGCATTTTCTTTAATTTGATGATTTTTTCCGCGGGACGCACGTTTGAACTTCAGGTGCATGAAATAATGAAACTCAGCGATTCAAAAAATGGTATTCATTCTTCAGAGTGTATTTCGACACCGTATCCAGGGATAGGCGCGGAGACTCGACCGTCTCGTGCACGAGAAACGACGACCAAGTTGCGTGATATTGAATTTAAAATTATTAAAAATACAAACGAAGTCAGAAAATCATGAAAATGGACGAGTGACCTTGACATCGCATGTAGAGGCTATGAAATTTTTTTGGAAATGTTTGGAGCAAGTGATGGCACAAGTTGGTTGAAACCCTGAGATTAGAGCAAGATCTCACCCTGAGTAATATAAAGGTTAAGTGATGGCACTTAACCTTTATGTGTATATATACACACATAAAGGTGTGTTTGGTTGTAGGCTAAAACAATTCCTTTATCATACACTAGACTATATAGTTAAGGGTGTGTTTGGGGTGGTAAGTGCTAAGGCAAAATTTGGCCAACGTCAAATTAGAGCAGTAGTGCTAAAGTTTGGCAAGTGCTGCCGGTAAAAGAAAAAAGGTGTTTGATGAAACCGCGGCAAATTTTATCACAACTCTGACTCTCTGAGTATAGAGTATGCGGTCTGCATTGTCACAAATTCTTGTCTTTACCAAATTAACATGCCATGATCTTGTTTTAATTTGTAGATAAAAACAAATAAGATGGAAAAATAAACTATAAATTTGATATTTGTTTAGATATTACCATTTAAACCTCTCTAATCCAAAAACCTCGATACACATGCAACAAATAGCAGCTTGACACAGCATCTTATGCATGGCATGCCACCGTCCAAATTAGTGCTAGCAATTCTCTGCCGCCCGTGTGTGAGTACCCAGCTTCCCTCCTAGCTGCAGCGAGCACGAGCTTTGGCTATCAAAATCTTGGGCTGAAACCAAAACGGTGGCCAAAATCTTAGGGCATGTCAAAATTTATCTTGTCAGCTAGAACCAAATAAAGAAGACCCAAATCTGGTTGAACATATATACCAGCATTTTCTTGACTCGCTGAAATTCCTATAATTTTACTCCTTATTTTCATACCCAAACTTCTATACATATACATACCTATACTCCCTCTACCCTCTGATATAATTTCTACCAAAATACAAACAAGTACGACATGCCTTTTCTCTCTAATTCATGGCAGAAAATAATAAAATGTAAAGATTCTTTCCAAACCAGGAAAACAAAAACCAAACTCTGCCTCCTAAGGGCAGTCCCAATGCTAGTTTCTATGTGCATTTAATTCATGTAGACATTACGTATAGAAACTATTGTTCTAATGGATAGTTTCTACAAAATTATTTTTTGTCCAATCAAATATCTTCTCTCTTCATTCCCAACCAATCATATCTCTTTATATCTTGGTGAGTCTAAGAAACCATTTCCTTATCTTTCCTCTTTAATTAGAGTGTCACATCATCTCACTAGTAGAGAGAGGGGCTTTAGTCCCGATTGGGATATGGCTTTAGCTAGTCTCGGTTTTCCCAACTGGGACTTAGCCCCGGGTACACAACCAGGACTAAAGTCCATCATCATCGGAGAAAAAATAAACGAAATCCTAGGGAGACCTCTCTTGCGATGTATGAGATTGAACTCAGTACTCTAGCCTCGTGCATAAACTCCTTACCAACTCAGTTGTACACGATATATGACAAAATCTTATACACTCTCCTTTTAAATGGATCCATGGGGACCTTTAGTCCCAAATGAGAGACATTTAGTCCCGGTTTGTGTTACCAACCGGGACTAAAGGGTCAAGGCCTTTAGTCCTGGTTGATAACACCAACCGAAACTAAATGTCATTAGTCCCGAACACAAACTCTTACTGGGACCAAAGCAAAAAATGGGTAGTATCTTTTGGCTTAGATGACACTATAATTAATGAAGATAGAAACCATGTGGCTTCATGGTTGGGAGTGCCTTGATTAACGAGGGGTAACACAGTACTTTGTCACACTCCTTATTTTGTTTGAAAATTGTTTCGATTAAGGGCACTCCCAACCATAAAACTAAATGGTTTCTATCCTCATTAATTATAGTGTCAACTAAGAAAAAGATGATGTGGCATCCTAGTTAAAGAAGAGAGGTAAGGAAATAGTTTTTTAGACAAGAAACCATGTCTAAACGAGAACCAAGATATGAGGAGATGTGATTGGTGGAGGAGAGAGAGAAGATATGTGATTGTATAAAAAAATTTATAGAAACCATCCACAGTTTCTACCCGTAGTGTCTATGTAAATTAAATACACATAGAAACTACATGTAGTTTCTAGCATTGAGACTGCCCATATATTTCAAGACAGAGTGAGTATATAATTTCACTGGCTTTTGTATACTCCCTTCGTATGGAAATAGAAGTTGTTTCAGAGAAGGTTTAAGTCAAACATTGAGAAAATATAAATCATAAATAACTTTTAAATTATTAAGTTTAGAGATATAAAAATTATATAAATAAATTTATCTTGAAAAGTACTTTCATAAAAAATATACATATACTCCACTTTACAACAAATATTTTTAAAGAAATAAATGGTCAAAGTTATGCTTTGGAGTTTGTGTCGCTGTACTAAACGACTTCTATTTCAATATGGAGGGAGTAATTGATTTGCTGCAATTAATATTATCTGTAAAACAATGCGCCCACATGCACATTTTACGCTCTTTAATTTGCTCTGTTAACAGAGAGCACATTCAATTCCCACTCATTGATTCCTAGTTTTACCTTTTCGACATGATCGATACATGCCCAAAGGTATACCCGTACATGTCCTGCCACTTGACTAAATGCATGGTTAGAAAGGAATATGCTGAGGCCAGTACATACAATATAAACGACACATCACTTAGCTCAGAGAGAGGTGCACATATCATGTCAATCAGTTTCCACTCCATGCATCCCATCCATCGGTTTGGACCATGTCTCAGTGCTACGCTGTACCCCCGTCCGGTCCTTCAAAACGGCACAACACAAGAAAAAAAAAATATATATTGGTGCCTGCTCCACCTTGCTTTCCACACGCGTTCTCTCTCTCTCTCTCGTCACCTAGCTCTCTCACTAGGGCTATCCCTATAATTGTACCAGCATAACATCACCAAACTTTGGTACAGTACCTCGATCTCTACTTCTCTAGGCATCTACCTCCCTCCCGAGCTCCTCACCCACACGCACTACTACTGCAGACGCAGCCACTATACAAGAACTGTATGTCGATCATATGCCACTGATATGATGATGACCTAATCACCAAGATCCACTTCTTCTCCTCGAGCAAGGACAGCCGGCGGCAAGGCTCGACTGCCAATTTCGAAGTTGAGCAGCAGCTTGCTGCAATGGCGACAACCGCCGCGGCCCCTGACCTTTCGCTCCATATCAGCCCTCCTTCGCCGCCGCCCGATGTTCGGAGCAGTGGCGGCGGCGGCCAAGCGAGCCACGAACCAGGCGTGTTCTTGTCCAAGCAGACGCTGTGCCTTGGACTTCTTGAGACGACGGCGGCGGCGGCGGCGGAGGCGGCGGCGCAGCAGGATGGCCAATGCAACATCCAGCAGCAGCGGCGGCTGCACCAGCCTGCTAGCCAGATCCAGAGGTTCAAGAAAAGCTCATCGGCGGCGTTATCCGGAGGCAGAACGAGATCTGGGAATGGCGGCAGCGGTGGTGGTGGAAAGAGGAGCTCCAGGGCACCGAGAATGAGGTGGACCACGGCTCTTCATGCACACTTCGTGCACGCCGTAGAGCTCCTTGGCGGCCATGAGAGTACGTTCTTCAAGAACGCCGCCGTTCTTGTTGCTTAATTTGCTTCCACATATATTCCCATCCATGTTCTGTGAAATTGTTAGTCAACTGATTGTGTGCATGTTTCAACTAATTCATTCGTTGGGTCTGCTCTTGTCGTCAATAATGACATGATGATCCAATTTCCTGTAGCTCATAGTAGGGGGGAACGGGGGACTGGGGATCAAGAGTTATTAAGTTGTTGGGATCTTGGGTGAATCTGCATTTATTATGTTTTCTCACTTGATTATTTTAACATATTCTTCCCTTGCCTACAACAAACATGGAGTGTGCTTTTGTCTGTTTTATTTCCACTTAATTGTAGCGTTTTCACACTGCACTGAATTGTTCAGATCGACTTATATGGTTTCAGTTTCGTTTAATTTGGTTACAGACTAATTAAAAAATGGTACCTTTCTTTCTAGGAGCAACGCCAAAGTCAGTGCTGGAGCTGATGAACGTGAAGGATCTCACATTGGCTCATGTTAAGAGCCATTTGCAGGCAAGTAGTTACCAGAACCTTAATATAATCTCTCTCTCTCTCTCTCTCGAGTAGATTTTTGGTACTCTAGTGTTTCTCCTGCATGTGTTAAGAACCAAATTAAACAAAAAGACAGCACTGTTTGATGATCTCTCCTTTCACCCTTTTCTTCTTGGCATTGTTTGTAGTTGTCGCCAAGTACTTGTTGTACGTTGTCTTTTTCATCTGAATCATTAACTAGTAATTAAATATATATCAACCACAACGAACCCTATTTTTTTTCCTTAGGACGTTGCAAGAGTAAATCAGATGGCAGCACAGCAAGGATCAGTCTAATCTTTCAATGTCGTTATTTGCTTTACTTGATGCAGATGTATCGAACAGTGAAGGGAACGACGGCAGACAGATCATGTGCTGCAGGTAAAACATTACATACTACTCCCTCCCTCCCTTTTTAATGGTCGTCCGGAAAGCGTGTCTGTGAGGGACGATACACAGATTTCTAGAGACAGTTATTTAGGGACGGAGGGAGTACATGTCAGCTCCAGAAACATTTCTTTTCCTGAGTTGATATTCTTCAGTAAGGTCATATCACATAATGCTAGCTGAATTATTGGCATGGGGCGTGCCTGCAGGTTAATTTTTCAAGTCAGTCCCATAAAGCAAGCACTGCCGTCTATCTTAAAAAATACTCCCTCCGTCCCTAAATAAGTGTCGTCGTTGGTGTGCGTGTCACATGTTTGACTCAATTTGTACAAAATATGTGTAATATTTACATCTCTAAATAATTTTGTTAAAAAACTAGATGTAAAGATCTTTCCGATGATGGTAATTATTTAGCATAAATATTAATATATTTTAATATATAATTGCCGGCAACTTTTTCTCGGGAAGCGAGAACGACACTTATTTAGGGACGGAGGGAATAAGCAGTATTTGTCTTTGAGCTACTACAGTACCTGTAAATATATACCATAGATAATAGCCACATACTATGTTTATGTATCTCTGTTGTAAATTTAAGTGATTTGACAAGCATATATAATTTGCTGCAGGTCATGTTCTCCAGATGAGGGATATGGGCTTTCTGCAGAGGGGTTGTGAAATGAATATTAATGGCTTTCAAGCGTTTAGCAACAGTACTTCTAATGCTACCGCCAATAATAGGTTTGTACACATCTTCGGCTCTGCTTATTATTATATATGCTAGTATCGTGTGTTAGTATATATATGTTTATTGCATATATAATTCATAATGATGCCCCGGCCTATATATTATTCCCTTGCATTGGTCACTTTTCCGCTGCGAATCTGCATCCTTTATTTTGTCCATTTTGATGATTTACATGGATACATGCTGCGCGCGCGTGTTTAATTTTTTTTTATGTATAATCGACGAACATGGCCACTACGATCATATCGCATCACTTTATATTTCCTTTCTATCCTTTATTTAGAAAAAAATATGATCTCTCACGTCTTCCTTGCACTCATGGCGGCTAGTGTGTTGCTGTCATATGCTAGTGTGTTGCTGTCATATGCATCGATCTTGCACTCATGGCGGCTAGAATGAAATCTCGCTTCACCTGGTGGGTCAAACAATCAAGTTTAATTAGGTTTGTGGAAAATAATATCAACATTTGTATCTTCAAATAAGTTTATCTGAAAATATATTCTATGGCTAATCTAGTGATACTTAATATGCACCATAAATATTTATTAGTACTTTTGTGTATATATTTTTGTCAAACTAAGAATTGTTTAACTCCATAGAAAATGAGGTTTCCATGCCTTTTGGGACGGAGCGAGTAACTTGATGGAGTGGTGGAAGCTTGAGTAGCTAGTCTAATGTTTACGAGATGACACTAGTGAACCCAATATTTTCAGCTTTCATATGGTAGTGAAAGGATCATATTTACTGAAATGCTATTCATGAACATATTTCGTATGTGGTCAATTATACTGCTATGTTAATAATATTGGTATTTATGTTGATCTAACATAGAAGTCATAGTTCAAATTAAATTAGTTGTAGAATGTTGGTAATATGCATTTATATTTATGTTGAATATATAATAGTACGTTATTAAGACTAATTCACCACCTACCTTTTATAAATTATATGTTTTTTGTGGCCAAAACTGTTGGGGGTCCCCACAGTGGGTGAATTTTTATAAATTTAAAGAAAGCGTGAGAAAAAAACATTTTTTATTAAATGTTAGTGATGCTTCTTCTCCAATCATAAAACCAAGCACCCTTTTGATATTTACATAGTCCATAGAGCACAACTTTGTCCACAAACTTATTTCAGTTGATATGCAAAACACTTATAAGAAAAAATAATGCGAAGCAATTGTTTTTTGATATATTCACAAAGATCGTTATAGTCAAATTCAACAGTTTGATAACACACACAAAGAAAAAAAAACTTAGGCCCTGTTTGGATCTAGGTTGACTAATCGTTAGTCCACTAGCTAGTCATGGTATAGTTGTTAGTCCATTTGTCCACATAGAGGAACTAATATAGGACTAGTTGTTAGTCCTAGTCCATCCAAACATGCCCTTAGTTTATTCAAATACAGATCATTGTAAAAACCTATATATATACACGTACTACAATACGTAGGTATTAGTTAGAATCAAAGACATTAGATGTACAAAACAATATTTGAAGGTTTTCTATTATCCTATACTGTTATTAATAAATAATAAATACAACAATTGTTTACCTATCTAGTTTGGCAGTTGTTGTGTAACCAATATGTACACCGAGGTTGGATCGATGCCGGCCTAATGAATCACATGAGCTGAAAATAAACTTCTCCTTTTTATATATCAAACATAAAAAAACTATTAGGACTAAAAGCACAATTTGTATGATGGGTGGTATACTAGATTGGTGGACTTTACTTACGTCCATTAAAAGGAGACTTCCTATATATATATGATAATAAATACTACTAATAATGTCTAGGGCACCATGCATCAACAATAGAGTCAATAATTGGCTAGCTCATATGAACTTAAAATAAATAAAATTCGAATAACTGAATAATGCTATTATAAAATAATATGTAAACATAGACACACATGAATCGTGAGAAAGTGTACGACTAGTAATAATTGGCTAGCTCATATGAACTTAAAATAAATAAAATTCGAATAACTGAACAATGCTATTATAAAATAATATGTAAACATAGACACACATGAATCGTGAGAAAGTGTACGACTAGTTTAGCTCTTCATGAAGAGCTAACTTATCATTCTATCTGTTTCGCAAAAAAAAAACTTATCATTCTATCTCCTTCTTACTGAGTAAAATATTCTATGAAGCTAGATCTTTTAACACTATTGGAGCTGCCCTGCTTAGAGCTGTCATCTCCATCAACCGTACCCTTCTTTAATTATTCCCAGGAAATTAATTAAAGAAAACTTTGCACCATCGTTATGCAAACAAAATATGTACATGTCCAATTAATTGTGAAATTATTTGTTTATTAGTTAACACACATGTTGATTGTGTTTATATATATGAACACATTCTCCTGAAAAGATTAATTATTTCTAATGTTCCATGGTCATACTAGCTGGTATCATACTCCCTCCGTCCTTAAATAAGTGTCGCCGTTGATGTGCGTGTCACATGTTTGACTCAATTTATAGAAAATATGTGTAATATTTATATCTCCAAATAATTTTATTAAAAACTAGATGTAAACTACAAGAAATGGTTGACTTTTTGACATAAAATCCATTTGTGACACTGACTTTTTGACGTTAATTATGACATAGTTATGTGAATTATGACATTAGTTATGTGAATTATGACATCAGTCATGTGTATTATGACAAAGTGCAATGTCAAACTATGATTGCTCTTCAACTCATGTCATAACTAACGTATTATGACATAAACTCATGTCATAACTAACGTATTGTGTCATAAACCATACATAATTAACGTCAAAAAGTCAGTGTCATAAATGGATTTTATGTCAAAAAGCCAACCATTTCTTGTAGTGAATTTCCGATGATACTAAGTAGTACTTGACATAAATATTACTATATTTTAATATATAATTGTCGGTAGTATTTTCTCGGAAACCAAGAACGACACTTATTTAGGGACTGAGGGAGTGTGTCTGAGAAGGGGAGGGGGGATATTTGTGTGATGTGTTTCTTTATTTCAGGTGGGCATCTTGCCTGCCTTCCCGTCGTTGTTGTTGAATGCATGCGTGTCGAGAATTGAAATAAAAAGGTGAAACAATCATGTGTTTTATTTCTCGTGGTGAGTTGAGTAGTTGGGTAAGGTACGATCGATGGCAGTGTTGTGCATGCATGCATGTCTGATGGACCGACTGACGACTGATGGCGTCGGTCGTCCTTTGCTTGGCTGCCGCCTGCCGATTCCCAAACTCCCCGACGCACACCCCACACGCACGCATGCAGAAGCTCTCTCTCGCGCGCGCGCTGGAACCTGAACTGAACACGCACACCACCCGGCACGGGCACCCAGCACCGCCGGGCGTCATGCATGCATACGCTGATGGCAGCAAATAAGAGGACAGTATAATGCCTTGCTCCGATGGATCCAACCAATTGCTGGATGGATCGGATCCCTGTACGTGCATGCTGCGTGCACAGTCAGTCGGGCACACAGGCCAGGCCGGGATAACAGACCCCATGCATCGATCTATGGCACATCCATAGCGGCTAGGGTTTGGGCCGCATATGATATGGGGGACACGTCTTTAAAGGCAAGTAAAGCCTCTAGCTAGTGATGCATATTATTGCGATGCCAAGAAATAAAATTGCGGTGCAGAGAGGCAGCAGCAGTCATTGCATGCGTGGTGGTAGTACTAGTAGTACGTACAGTAGTACTAGTACAGCTAGCTATGGTATAGTAGCTACTAGGTGAATTTTTTGCATTTTAGCCTTTTTTTTTAAATATTTTTTTGCAAACAGACCTGTCTAAAACTTTGTTCAGAAATGAGACATAGGGGTCGGCGTCATGGGACATGATGCCGGCGTCCTTGGACATGACGCTAAGGACTGCTCGACGTCATGTCCAATGACGCCGAACCATTATAGCTCGGTGTCATATCCTATGCATGACGCCGATCTCTGTGTCTCATTTCTGAACAAAGTTTTTTAACGAGTCTGTTTGCAAAAAAATATTTTTTTTTAAAAAAAGACTAAAATGCAAAAATGCCACTAGCTACTAGCTGCTACTGGCCAAGGACATCATGATGGATGGCAACGACTTCCTCGATCGCTTTGCATGCATGCATATTGCCAGATTGCCTCCTGCTGCTACAGTCCTGCTGCTAACTTGCAAATAGAGTAATTAGCATGCAGCCTGCAGCTGGCTATTAGCAGCTGTGTTGATGGGCTGAGCGAGGTCCCAACAAAATATATAGTATGCGATGGACGACACTTAAGTGCAAGAAGCCGGCCGGCCGGGGGCGGCCGGCTGAGTGACCGCTGCATGCTGCCCCGGCCGGCTACCATACCGGCCGCCGGTACGTGGTGGTGGTAGCTAGTGAGTAGGAGTAGTGATGTAGTCCCCTTGCATTGCGATGATTCATTCATTGTCATTCAGATCCATATGAATTGTCCCCCTGCTAGCTGCAGGGTCATACTGTACATGCACACATTGTATTATTATGCGACGACGAGAGCGAGTGGTGGTGGCCGGAATCTATATCGTCTTGGCAAGAAACAAGTAAAAGAAGACAAGAGGACGGACGGAGTGCGGCAGGGCCGGCCGGGGGACATGCTAGCTGCATGTCGCAGTTGCCGTAGCTCAGGCCATCTATCCGATCCATCCATCCATCCATTGCCGCTGCCCTGCTTGACCGAAAGCCTGCGTACCATGCATGCGCTCCAGAGCCCCCGGCCCTTCGTTCCCTATAGTATCTCATCACAGCCATATGCAGGCACAGGTAGCCATGCAGTCCGCCGGCCAGCTGCTTAAATAGAGGTGGTCGCACGGTACGGTAGTGGCGAGCATGGACAAGCCAAGGTACCAGCAGCCAGCAGCCAGCAGCCAGCAGCCAGCGCGTATGGCATTAACACACTCAGAAGAATGCGCACTTGAATTTGTTGCAACAGACGTTTGATCCAAAAATCATGTTTGGTTGGTTTTCGGCTGTTTTTAGTTTTGACGGAACGATGTCACAAAACTCGTGTGAGAGGACCGTTTTTTCCTAACTCATACATAGAAAAACACTCGCTCGACAGTCGACACCACCGCATTCAGTCCAGACAGTGGCATACACAGTGTGTGCTAGCTAGCTGCCGTCGATTACATTCTGGTAGCTAGCTGTGTAGCTCTCCGGACTGCATGCACTCTCTCTCTCTCTTGGTTCGTGTGTGTGCGTGGCATCCATTATTTCAGCTCCCCGTAGTGGATGCTGGATGTGGATGCTGAGAGCTATAGGCCTTGTTTAGTTTCGCCAACTTTCTCCAAATATTTCTAGATTCCCCGTCACATCAATCTTTAGCTGTATGCATAGAACATTAAACGTATGTAAAAATAATAATTGATTGTACTTTTAGCATCTACATATCGAGACGAATCTTTTGAGTCTTATTGGTCCATATTTGGATAAAGTTTGTCAAATAACAACGAAAGTGCTACGGTACAGAATCCAAATATTTCTCAGAACTAAACACACCCATAGCTACTGGGTACTACCACCCACAGTCGTCCCAACCAGTGAGATCCTCTCTCTCTCGACTCGACCACGACCCCCATGCCAGCAGCCCTGATGCTGGCCGTCCGTCCCGGCCGTGTGCCAGATTGGAGTTTAATTCCTTGTGTACCTAGGACTACGATAGATAGCTCGCTGTGTCCTGCTATGCTCCTCTCTCTGCATGCATCTTTGTTCGTGTAATCTGATGTTTTTAACTGTTTTGCTGCCTGTCGTTGTATTCATTGTGTCTCTCTTCTGCACTCCGATCCGTACTCAGTGAGTCACGAGACTGATTATCTCTGTCTCTGTCTCTGTCTCTCTCTGTCTCTGCCTCTGCCTCTGCGTACCGCGTACGACCTGGTACTGTACGTAACAATATACTGTACTGTACTAGGAGTACTGAGAGTACAGTATATAGCATCAAATTAAATAAAACTACTAGGAGTGAGTATCTATACTGTGTGATAACGGCAGGTTCCATACACGTATGTACACCACACTACATGTGGGATGCATGGGATGATGGCTATATATATAGAGAACGTATGCTATGGAAACCAGGTTCCCGTGGAAACTATGGAAACTCGCACGTGGATCGCTGGATCTAAATCCGATGGCTATAGCTAATGGTGGAGATTAGCAATTAACCCCTCCCATTTATCTCTCCCTAATATATATAACCAACACAGGTGCACAACACAATTAGCCATAGCCATCGGATTTAGATCCAGCGATCCACGTGCGAGTTTCCGTAGTTTTCACGGGAACCTGGTTTCCATAGCATATGCTCCCATATATATATATATACACGGAGTAACATATACTCCCTCCGTCCCTTATTAAGTGTCGTCTGGAAAGCGTGTCTGTGAGGAAAACACGGATTTCTAGAGACACTTATTTTGGGACGGAGGGAGTAGATATATATACACGCATATATTATATATAATATACTCTACTATTGTATGTATGTATATATATGAACAAAGTACATGCTGATAATAGATGATCATTTGACGTACGTATGTACGACGTATGTTTTTCGTACATATACGTACGTACGTGTTTGCATGATCGATATGATGCAGAATGCAGGCCGCATCATCAGCTGCAGGGAAGCAGGAGGTGGCCTGCTGGTTCTTGCGGCGGCGGCCACCACCACCACCACCACCCTTGGCGACGACGACGATGGCACACCAAAGTGGGGCGGTGCCGCTGCCGCTGCCCTGCCCCTACCTCATGTCTGCCCACCACAACCGCTACTTGCTCTCCTCGCAAAATCACCTGGTACGTACGTGTACAGGCTAGCTGGTTATATACTGTATATTGCATTATTACTCGATCTTCATCGATCGCTCTTAATTAGTAGATCAATCTAATCTCTCGGCGGCGCAGAACGTACACGTACGCGTACGTACGTACTCGTCATCAGTACAGACATATATATAACGTATAGATCGCGTACAGTACAGTACAGTACTTGTTCGTACTCGTACCTAATAAGTTGGTATATATGATGGATAGATATGCAGCATGTGTACGTGGGTACCAATATTGGTGTTTTCGAGTCACCATTCTAGCTCCTCCCCTCAAACCAACTAGCAGCTAAGGTTAGTCGATCTCAGTGGAAGTTTCATGACATAGTTTTCTAACACATCCATAAATCTATCTCTACATTGTTTTGTCTAGTTGGTGCCCTCTAGTTGTTGCTAGGGGGATCTTGCTATCACTGTGTAATAATGGCTGGTAACCGCGTGTTACCGTCCCTCTTATGTTTGTTACAAAACTGCTTTCTGCTTAATGAAACACGCATCTTTGACGTGGTTGAAAAAAAATTAATGTGCATGGAACTCGATGAAACGTACTCCCATTGAAACTGAGCTAATAGATTATTACATGAAACGTTGTTCTGATTTGCACAACAGTTTTTCGTCGAATAAATGACCCAAAGTAATTTGAACTAGCATCGTCCTAGCTGGCCTAGCACTTAATTGCTAATACAGTTAAACCAAGGTTCAGTACTTCCGCAGTCTAAAATCGTGTGTGGGTCCGTTAGATCGTAGGATCAAATAATAAAGGGTGTTGATGGATGAATATCTCGCCATAATTTGCTAGTCCCGTAATGCTTCCTGGATGTCCCCGGCCCCACCCACTACAGGAGGTCCAGGCTTTGCCGAGTGCTGGAAGCACTCGGCGAAGGCCCTTTCGCACTCGGCGAAGCCTTCGCCGAGTGCCGCACTCGGCGAAGCCTTCGCCGAGTGCCGCACTCGGCGAAGGGCACTCGGCGAAGAATATAACGGCAAAGATTTCTTTGCCGAGTGCCAAATATCGAACACTCAGCAAAGGCTTCGCCGAGTGCCAGGTCAGCACTCGGCGAAGCAAACGGGAACCGTCACTTGACGGCCTCTTTGCCGAGTGCCTAGCGGACTGGCACTCGGCAAAGAGGCCTCCTTTGCCGAGTGCCACGTGGGCCGGCACTCGGCAAAGGGGGTCTCTTTGCCGAGTGCTACGTGTCCAGGCACTCGGCAAAGAGGGCCTCTTTGCCGAGTGCCACGTTGGCCGGCACTCGGCAAAGAGGGCCTCTTTGCCGAGTGCCACGTGGGCCGACACTCTGCAAAGGGGGCCTCTTTGCCGAGTGTCATGGTCAAGGCACTCAGCAAAGAGGCCAGGCTGGGCAAAATTTACCCAGCTTTGCCGAGTGCCGTGGCATCTTTGCCGAGTGTGGCACTCGGCAAAGCTGGAAAAAATTGAATTTTTTTTTCTGTTTTCATTTTCCTTGACAGAAAACATATCACATATCACACATCCATATTCCATTTTAGACAAATATCACATGCATCTATATATATATATATCACACATCCATTTCAAACAAATATCACACGTTCAGTCTCCATGCATCACAAGCTCATAAGTTTATCACAAGTTCACAAGTCCATCACAAGTTCACAAGTCCATCACATCCATCTCACAAGTCCATGACAAATCTAAGTCGGCCATCACTGCTCACCTTGGTGCTCAGATTGTGAAGAACCCCCACCTTGCCACGCGTCCCACGACCCGCCCGAAGGACCACCTTGCCAACCTTGCCACCCAGGCGGCGGAGGTCCAGATGGCCACCCGGTGTACCCTGACTGGTTAGGAAGGTAACCTGGCCACCCATAGGGCGGAGGGCCACCGGGGAGCCACCCAGGCTGCGGAGGAGGGCCACCAGTGATGTGCAGAGTGTGCGGAAGAAGGCCAGGTTGAGGAGTCGGTGTCGAACCCTCCGACTGTGAGTGCACAAAGGAGAAGCAAATTCGTTAGCACCTGGAGGATAGCCGTAAAAGTTAAATAAATATAAACAACCATATATACTCACCGGAGTCTCTGTCGTAGGAGTAACAGGAGGCACAAAAGGAGTGAGCAGCGAGGGAGGCACGACAACACCCGGGATGTTCAGGCTCCCAAAGAAGTGAGCTATGTCCTGCGTCCTCTGCGCCTCCCGCTGCTGGACGACCAGTAAGTCGCGACGATGGGCCGTCGCCTCGGCCTCGTGCATGGCCTGCAACCTCTGCATCTGGTCCGCCTGGGGCCTGCATCTGGGCCTGCAAAATTCGTCCCGTAAGGTTTAAACAATGCAAAGACAAAGTATATGTGTAAAAGCAATGAACGACGAATAGAACAAGTACTTACCTAAAGTGCTGCCATCATCTGCTGTGAGGTCGGCTGCCGAGGTCGTATGGGGACGGAGGAGCTCGTGCTGGCAGCTCGAATCTCAGCGAGGTTGGGAACAGAGGACGAGTCAACTGCGCTGTTGGCTATCCAGTACCGGCCGTGCTGCTTCCCTCCTCCCAGCCTCATCACCAGGTCTGTATCTAGGGGCTGGGTGGCCGGATCGAAGTCCTCCCCATGGTGCTCGCGAGCCGCAGTGGTGTACTCGGTGACCTTGGTGTAGGCGTTCGTGTTGGTGAACGCCTCAGGCCCGGCGTTTGGGTTGTACTGGGTGCTCGCTGCAGTCGCCTTGCCCTGGTGCGACAAGTGGTACGCCTTGAAAGGGAGGCACTCCTCACCACCATGCGACTGGGACTGCAAGGAAAACACAGATGGTTACAAGTAATGAGTAATTGAGTGTTAGAATAAAAAAAATCAGTAGAGCATACCCATCTGTCGGCGTACGCAGCGAGGCTAAGGTTGCCTTGGTGGTGTGGCACCCCAGGCATCTGCAGGCGGCAGTCTCGGCGGGCACTGTGCTTCTCGTACCACTCGTCCGATTTCCACTTGTCCAAAATGGCCACCCAGCAGTCTAGGTGATTGGCGCACCAACTAGGACAGAACTGCAAGACAATAAGTATTTAATATATTAGAAGAGCCGCTAAGTGATGGATGGAGCAATCAGTATTACTGTTTTTGTACGTACCTGGATGTACTGCTCCCTAGTGAGGTCGGTCTCCCTGGTGAGCATCATCTGCCTAGCATCCGACTTCTTCACCGCCTTCCCTAACACGTCGGCGTTGTAGTTGATGACGCACTGGATCCGCGCCTCGTGGTACATATCCGCGAGCCGGGTCCTGCAGACCCTGTCCTGCACGTGCAACGCCTCGGCCTCTCTCCCCGCCTCGCACGCAAAGTACTCCTGCATAAAGACAACATGTACCCTTTCATTATTTCAAGAACGTCCAACAAATACGTATCATTGAGAAATGTTGTGCGAGCAAGACTCACCCAGAACTCGGCTCTAATCCGCGCTGCAACGGTGGTGTACGTGGGGTCCGTAGCGGCACCGAAGTGGTCCCACGTCCAGGGCGGTGACCTAACCCCAGCGTAGGTGACCAAGCCAGGGTAGTTCTTCCGAATCAGAAGACTTAACATGCCATTGATATGGCGTGTCTTGCCACCTGCCACAAGTTCCCAGTTCCTGCATGAGTCATTAAGAATAACTGTTAGTCGGAAGTTCAATTTTGAACATGTCATGTGAACAAGTAGTGAAAACATTAATGGTAACTTACTTGTCGCCGTAAGGTCGAATCACCGGACGACGGCTAGGTGCGAGACGCTGCTGCGGGAGCTGCGAGGGGCCGCGCAAGTACACTCTGCTCGAAGCAGAGGAAGTGGAACCCCCTCCTGAGGCACCTACGATCTCGGCACCCTCGTCCCCCTGGCCCCCTGGCCACCCGCCGAGTCCGAGGAAGTGGTGTCGTCGTCCGACGTCCTCCTGGTCGTCCCTCTGGCGTCCCCCTGGTCGTCGTCCGAGGAGGTCTGCGCCGGGTCGGGAGTCGGGTCGGGAGTCAGCTCCCTCCTAGGACGTCCGCGGGGGCGGCCGGTCCTCGCCCTCCTCGTCGACGGCTCCTCGGCTGCGGTGGGTGGTGAGCTGGACCTCTGGTAGCGCGAGTTGACCCGTCGCTGTTGCCGCCTTCCGCCCGACATTTTATCAAGTGCCTGCCATTGCAAAAATAAAATCAATTAGCATAAATAAGCGATAAGTATTTATAAAGAGATACAAAATGAATGAAACATAATTGCAAAATAATTATAACAATATAGCATTACATGAATTAAAAATTATCTCCGCGACTGTCAGTGGCTAGTGCCCCTCGTGTGTTGGCTCGTGGCACACGTGTGTCGTCATCACTGTCAATATTGTCGAAACAATCGGCGTCGTCTCCATCATCCTCATCACCCTCGTCTTCATCAATGTCACCACCAAACTATAATCGCTCAAGCATTCTTAAGTCCTTGGCATTGTGCACCTCATCACCCTCGTCCTCATCAATATCATTGTCATCGTCTTCTTCCATGTCCATCAGCTCAAAAATGTCAATGTCAAACCTCCCTTCTAGCCCCTCAGGTTGAAAGAACTCTCCGCTATATGTGTTTGGGTCGAAGTTGTAATCATCATCGTTTGGGAGAGGCGCTTTACCACGCGGCGATACTAACTGCACAAGGTACCAACCCATAAGATTGTTGTCTTCTTGACACGCCCATGGGAGATAATATACTTGTGTGGCCTGTTGAGCCACAATATAGACATCGTCTCCCTTGTAAACGGAGTCCTGTCGAATTTCGACTAGTCCAATCTCAGGGGCTCTTCTCGTGACATCAGGATCGAACCAATGACATTTGAATACCACTGGATTAATAGCTTTGGTACCCTCAAAGTTGAGCTCATATATTTCTTCGACTATGCCGTAATAGTCGCGCTCATCGGTGTCGGGCGTACGAACTCCGGTATTCGTGGTCTTTCGATTGGGCCGACTCTGCTCGTAGCTGCTTGTGTGAAAGCGATAGCCATTCACATCATAAACGGTGAATGACTTGACCCTATAGTCGAAGCCATTGGCAACCTGTTTCAACTCATCCATCATTTCCGAATCTGTGCGGGCCTGTAAGTTGAGACAGGGTAGATCGTTTCATCAAATGAAACAAGAAATGAAATAAAATACAAGGTTAGTTGGGTGGTACCTTCGTACTAAACCACGAAATGAAATCGGGCACACCATTTTTGACAAGATGGTCTTGTTCTTCAGAGGAAGGTTCCCTATCCTCTCTCCAGTATTCATCAATAAATTTCCTTAAAAACAAGGAGGTCGAATCAATAGATTGAAGATAGTGACGGCGCATGTAACAAGCTCATTGAGAACTTACTGCACATAAGGAGTCACTTCGTCAAGGTTCAACAACACATACAACATGATAGTGTGCCACTCATCATGCCGCAACATCTTGGTCCTCGATGCGCTTGCTCTTCCGAGTTGGCCTTTGAAAAGGCTGAGGTTCGATAAACTCTCGTCGACGTTGTAACGAGAGGGTGGATTGTGCACGCTAGGAAGGTTATCCTTATAATATGTTGTTGTGAAGTTCGACACCTCCTCCAGAAATAAATGCTTCTGCCACAGAAGCCTCTATTTTGGCTTTATTTCTACACTTTTTCCGAAGAACCTTTAGACATATCTCGACTGGAAAGCACCAATGGCACTGCACGGGCCCCTCCATCCGTGCCTCGTACGGTAGGTGCAAAATCAGATGCTGCATCGGCAGGAAGAAGCCGGGTGGAAAGATCATCTCCAACTTGCAGATCAACACAGGTGCCACTTCCTCTAGGTTAGCAATCACGTCATAAGATAGCTCATTGGCACAAAGCTGGCGAAAGAAATAGCTCAACTCTGCCAGCACGCGCCACACAGGCTCAGGGAGGTATCCCCGGGTCATCGCAGGAAGGAGCCGCTCGATCCATATGTGGTAGTCATGACTCTTCATCCCTAACACTCGCATAGTAGACAAGTTCACTCCCCTCCTCAGATTCGCCGCATACCCATCAGGGAACCTTAACGCCTGCATCCACTGTAGTACTTTCTTCCTATGGTCTCTTTTCAATATATAATCGGCCGGACCTCTTTTCCATTTCTTGCCAGCACTAGGAGCCCTCATCACTAGCTTTGGTCTATCGCACATTTCTTGCAGGTCTAGTCTGGCCTTAACGTTGTCCTTTGACTTTTCTGTGTATCACATGTTGAGATGTTCAGGTTTGTAAGCATCGTACGTGACAACTTGTTCGAAACTTTCTCAAATTTGTTTCACGGCATACGCATATGATGTAACAACATCTCGCCAAGTTTCACGATTTTCGGAATTCATTTGCATTTTCTATAATTAAAAAACCGTCCGCACGTAATTTGGAGGCGTTGCCCCGTGAGCACGTTGATCGAAACCTAGGGTCAGTTTTTGGATTTGGCCTCAACATACGGTTAAGAACAAGAATAACATTTTTTAAATCATGAAAATCCATTATTCGATGCACCCGCAGTTCAAACTTGCGTCTTTCGGGAAAATTCAAGAAAACGAAAGAAAGTCAAAAAATATAACAAAAAGTTTTGAAAAACTGTCAAATTTGAACATATTGACAGTGGTAGTGTGAGGATGACCCACAAAAATTTGGTGTCCAAAATCCAAAAAAAAAACTTTGCCGAGTGCCACGTGGCTGGCACTCGGCAAAGAACAGCCCACGTGTCAAACAACGGGGCCACACGCTTTGCCGAGTGCCACATGGCTGGCACTCGGCAAAGAGGGGGTCTTCGCCGAGTGTCAGACGGCGGGCACTCGGCAAAGCGGATGGGCCTGGATGCCGTCTGGCCCGCGACACTTTGCCGAGTGCTCATCTTTGCCGAGTGTGCGGCACTAGGCAAAGAAGGCACTTCGCCGAGTGCTTTTCTTTGCCGAGTGTTGGGCACTCGGCAAAGCAGTCTTTGCCTTGTGCTCAGCCTTCGCCGAGTGCCAGATTTCCGGCACTCGGCAAAGAGGCTGTTTGCCGAGTGCCCGAAATTTGGCACTCGGCAAACTCGCAGGCACTCGGCAAAGATCGTGTTTCCTGTAGTGACCCCCACCCCCACCACCACCACCACCACATGATTTATTATACAAGGATTGAAAATAATCAAACTACTAGCTAATTGCAGTACAGACATTGAATTTGAATGATTTTTTTCATGCCTCACTACTCTGGTACTCCAAAGGGTTTTAATTGACCTGGCTAGTAATGTAGTACTCCGTAGTAATAATACAATGTTCTGATTGTTGGGGATAACCAGCACATCTTCATCAATAATGTTTGTTGCAGCAGAACCGTACGTACCCTCCATCTCTTATTAATTCCTCTCAGAGCTACTCACTCCAGGCAAAAAAAGTAGCTATAGAAACGTCATCATCTATACGACGCAGCATGCATGCACATGCAGTTGGCAGAATATCTTAACTTGAGTTTAATTTGATCCACGGGCACAGCCAGTGCTATTAGTTACATGAGCCACACACGCAATATGCAACAAAATAAATGTTCTGTTGTTTGCCAGATTCATTATAGTATTTCGCAAGAAAATATTTTTCTAGTTATGCTGTTGTTGACGTTTGTCGCCATTCATAATGACACTTTCTACGGCCAGAGCGAGATGCTACTGGAAGTCTAGACTAGACACTGTACTTCTCTTTTGTTTAGATCTCGTGTTGTATTGCTTGCTGGAGCGCGCCACCCAACACTACTTGTTGGATCCTCACTGGAGTACTTCAAATAGGGACAGCAAGCAAGTGAGCAACGAGCTGAAAAGTGCAAGGAGACACGTACTTTAAAGAATGTCTATCTAATCAATCATTCAACTGGGCTTTCATCAGCTCAATCGGACTACTAGATCATCAGACTAGTACGTTAAACCATGATAGTTTCTGCATGGCAAAAACACATATGTAAGCGATGCATGCATGCGTGCATGTTTTTTTTTTAAACAGGGATGGAGGACCAGAGGCGCGCAGCAAGACGCTGCCTCCTCGCACGTCCTAGGTCAGGACAATGCTGCTGCGCGGCGTCTGCATGCAGGATTTGCTGACACGCCCATCATCAGGAGACCATCATCCTGGAGCGCAGGCGTTGCAAGCCGCTGGCTGTCCACGACGTCGACGGCGGCGGCGCCTTCGCCGTCGAGCGGCAGGAGCAGCATCAGCAGCAGCACGGAACAACCAGCGTGCAGCTGGACGATGACGAACAAGCAGCAGCAGCAGCAGGCGCCATCATCAAGGATCGCGGTAGTACCGAACCTGGAGATAAGCCTGGGGAGGCAGGGATGGCAGCACAACCACCTGCAGGATCACCATCAGCAGCAGCAGCAGCAGCAGCGCAGCGGGGAGTCCACAGCGCCAAAAGAGCTGACCCTCCTCAAGTGCTTGTGATCGAAATCATTGGCTAGTACTTGATCGATCGGCTGATCACTTGTATAATTTTATCGAGATGAGCCATTGGCTCAAGGCTTGGAAGAGCGCGAAGAATGATCATCGACCGACATTAGCTAGAGATCGATATACGTATTTGGTGCTAGCTGCCTCAAGTACGTATGTAGTAGTTCTTAATTTTGTACTTCTTCGATCTATATCCATTAGCTTCCTTTTGTGGTATATGCATTGCCATTTCTACTGTTGTGTGTATTCTAGTAGCTAGAGACTGTTAGAAATCTCGTAAATAATTAAACGAGCTGCCCTAATTAATATATGGCGGTGACTGATTTTTTAGAGCTCTCTATATATATACGGCGACTAATCAAAGATTTTGCTTGTGCTTAATATTTTTAATTAATAGCAAATTAAGATCACCATGTTCAAGTACAGTTGACAGGATTGTCAGCACAAGGTTAATATGTGCCCCTGTGTGACAAGTTATTAATGATCGAGTGATTGCCAAGACATAGTCGACTTTGATTATGTTTGAGGAGTAATCATGTCGTGAGTGTGTGTGCAACATGTATCTCTTGGTTGCATTAGTGTGCAGGTGTGGAGCACATAGATAATAGACGACGATGAAAAAAAATCAAGTAGAGACGTGTCGTGTTGATGGACACTGAAAGCTGTCAAAGACAAACGTGATGAGGCTTAGATTGCGAGACAAGGAGTCGGAAACATTGACCGTGGATGGTTGACATTGTTGGTTTGATCTCCACCAGTTAGGCCCAACAGCCTAAGTGATCCCTGATCTGCGTCCTGATCGGGGACATCCAGCCCATTTAGGAGGCTGGTGGACCCCCGTCGCACAGTGCCTATAAAAAGGAGGTGGAGGTATAAAAAGGAGGTGGGGGCAGGGCTAATACATGAGGTTCTCTGGAGCCGCTGCCACCCCACCGTCCTAACCCTAGTCCGATCGAGAGGAAGGCACTGCCAGCGGCGGGAAGCGCCACCAGCTCGTCGCCACCAGCGTCTCTGCCCCTACACCGACCGTCGCTGCCCGTGTGCAGCCTCCGTCAACAAAGCAGTGACGGCCGGATCCTTCAACCCTCAAAGGTACTAAACCCTACCTCTCTGTTTCTCCCTGGTAGTTCATCACGGATGAACTACTCCCCTGTTTTCGTACCCAAAAAAACAGAGAGAACCCCACCTGCTCTACACCTAGTCGATCCTAAAAGTCTAACAGACACTTGGGGACATCGACGATGTGGGTCTGTCCCATGTACATGTACATGTCGTTCGGCGTCGGCGCGCGCACCTGCGCCGGGCAGAACCTCGCCGTGGCCGAGGTCAAGGTCGTGCTGGCACTGGCCCTGCCCAGGTTCGAGCTCGCGCTGTCGCCGGTGTACGTGCACCGTCCCGCGTTCAGGCCCACCGTCGAGCCCGGGAGCAGCGTGGCTCTGGTGATTAGGAAGCTCTGCTCTGCTGGTTGATGCACGGTTATTGTTAACAAGGCTGCGAGCCTGGGGACGTGTCCGGGCCATGATTTCTTTTAGTACAAATACATCATTTTAGCTACAGAAATCAAAAAATGTCAGGATGGTCGAGTGGTCTAAGACATCAGACTCAAGTTCTGATCCTCTTACGAGGGCGTGGGTTCAAACCCCACTTCTGACATATTTTTCATTATCATTAGTTTTTTTTGTTTCTTTTCAAATTCCACCTTTGACTTTTTTTTTTCATTGTCAATATTTTTTCTTTTCTGATCCTCTAACGAGGGCTCAATATTTTGGAATTTTTGTTAACATATTCGAGTGTAGGAATCATTGGAGGTCAACTCTTCCATCTCTCTACACGACTACACACCATGGTAATAGTGTTTTTTACACATCTTGGTTGTAGCACTTGTAGATTTAGTAGGGGTTCCGCTTAGACAAGACATCTGGTTTTCCTTGGATATCCACTTCTGACATATTTTTCATTATCATTAGTTTTTTTTGTTTCTTTTCAAATTCCACCTTTGACTTTTTTTTTCATTGTCAATATTTTTTTCTTTTCTGATCCTCTAACGAGGGCTCAATATTTTGGAATTTTTGCTAACATATTCGAGTGTAGGAATCATTGGAGGTCAACTCTTCCATCTCTCTACACGACTACACACCATGGTAATAGTGTTTTTTACACATCTTGGTTGTAGCACTTGTAGATTTAGTAGGGGTTCCGCTTAGACAAGACATCTGGTTTTCCTTGGATATCCACTTCTGACATATTTTTCATTATCATTAGTTTTTTTTGTTTCTTTTCAAATTCCACCTTTGACTTTTTTTTCATTGTCAATATTTTTTTCTTTTCTGATCCTCTAACGAGGGCTCAATATCTTGGAATTTTTGCTAACATATTCGAGTGTAGGAATCATTGGAGGTCAACTCTTCCATCTCTCTACACGACTACACACCATGGTAATAGTGTTTTTTACACATCTTGGTTGTAGCACTTGTAGATTTAGTAGGGGTTCCGCTTAGACAAGACATCTGGTTTTCCTTGGATATCCACTTCTGACATATTTTTCATTATCATTAGTTTTTTTTGTTTCTTTTCAAATTCCACCTTTGACTTTTTTTTTTCATTGTCAATATTTTTTTCTTTTCTGATCCTCTAACGAGGGCTCAATATTTTGGAATTTTTGCTAACATATTCGAGTGTAGGAATCATTGGAGGTCAACTCTTCCATCTCTCTACACGACTACACACCATGGTAATAGTGTTTTTTACACATCTTGGTTGTAGCACTTGTAGATTTAGTAGGGGTTCCGCTTAGACAAGACATCTGGTTTTCCTTGGATATCCACTTCTGACATATTTTTCATTATCATTAGTTTTTTTTTGTTTCTTTTCAAATTCCACCTTTGACTTTTTTTTTTCATTGTCAATATTTTTTTCTTTTCTGATCCTCTAACGAGGGCTCAATATTTTGGAATTTTTGCTAACATATTCGAGTGTAGGAATCATTGGAGGTCAACTCTTCCATCTCTCTACACGACTACACACCATGGTAATAGTGTTTTTTACACATCTTGGTTGTAGCACTTGTAGATTTAGTAGGGGTTCCGCTTAGACAAGACATCTGGTTTTCCTTGGATATCCACTTCTGACATATTTTTCATTATCATTAGTTTTTTTTTGTTTCTTTTCAAATTCCACCTTTGACTTTTTTTTCATTGTCAATATTTTTTTCTTTTCTGATCCTCTAACGAGGGCTCAATATTTTGGAATTTTTGCTAACATATTCGAGTGTAGGAATCATTGGAGGTCAACTCTTCCATCTCTCTACACGACTACACACCATGGTAATAGTGTTTTTTACACATCTTGGTTGTAGCACTTGTAGATTTAGTAGGGGTTCCGCTTAGACAAGACATCTGGTTTTCCTTGGATATCCACTTCTGACATATTTTTCATTATCATTAGTTTTTTTTGTTTCTTTTCAAATTCCACCTTTGACTTTTTTTTCATTGTCAATATTTTTTTCTTTTCTGATCCTCTAACGAGGGCTCAATATTTTGGAATTTTTGTTAACATATTCGAGTGTAGGAATCATTGGAGGTCAACTCTTCCATCTCTCTACACGACTACACACCATGGTAATAGTGTTTTTTACACATCTTGGTTGTAGCACTTGTAGATTTAGTAGGGGTTCCGCTTAGACAAGACATCTGGTTTTCCTTGGATATCCGATGACAAAAATGGACGTCTAGTTGAAACCAGATATCCCATATTGATTTCCGCTGTAAGTTTATTTGAGAATTTTTAGAATACGCCTATTCACCCCCCTCTAGGCCTTAAGTAATCCTTTCATCAATTAAGCTTCTGCATTTATATTGTATACTTAGGTTGTGTGCTTACATTCTTAGTTTAGCTTCTAAGGCTAGTGATAGGATTGGAATCTAGGTCAGATAACTCTTTTGCAGTAGTAGAGAGATAGCAACACCTCTAGCAAAACCTTAATAGAACATCTAAATATATTACTTATTGCATAAGTTTTGACTGGATGTCAATTAGAGGTCATAGTTTAGAGTAGATTTTATAAAACTCATTTCAACTCGTCTGCTCTTACGTGTCATGGTCCATTCACTATACCAAATGGATATAGTGGAGAGCATCTGGGGGTCAACAAAGAACCACTTACAGATGACGGAAGCCCTTGACCTATCCATTAGGTTACGCGGTTAGAAGGTTGGCCCTTAAGAGAGCATCCTTGTAAGGGGGCCTAACAAGGACAAGTGAAAAGTGTGATCTTTCCAATATTTCAGTAAAAATATCATCATGCGAGAGTTTGCATTCTCTAACCATTTATATTTTACATTCTTGCATTTCTTGGTTGTATGCTTTTACCTTCCTAGTCTACCTTGCTAGGTTAGTTGATAGGATTGCAACTTAGTCTACAAGATTCTTTGGCGACAAAGAAAGCAACATTTAGAAAAGTTTAGTGCACATCTAAATAAAATTGGAGTATGTGTTCTAAGTGATTTTTGGTATTAGTTTCAAGTGATTAATTCAACCCCACTACTCTTAGACATGAAGGTCTAGATTAAGGAGAATAATATTACAGATTTAGAAAAAATACGAGGTTTACATAAATTCTACAAAATGAAGAGTATAATATTCTAGATTAGAAAATAAGATTCTAGTCCAATAATTGGAAGGAAATTAAATTATAATGATAATACAATTAAAAAAGGAAAAGAAAATAATATACATTCCAGATTGGAAAAATAACATTATTCCAAGTTTAGGAGAATAACATTCCATGTTCATGAAACTAATATTGTACTCATAAAGAGAAAATATTCAAGCCCCACAAAACAATATTACTTCCTCTAGTGCATGTGCCTCAAAGAAAGTCATTTTAAGAATGCTTGTGTCAAACATTAGGAATATAAATCATGAATAACTTTAAAGTTGTTGAGTTTATAAAATATAAAAATCATATAAATAGATTTGTCTTAAACAAATATACATAGGTCAATTTTCAATAAATATTTTTATAAAAAATAGGAGTTAAAGTTATGCTTGGAGACCGTGTTATTGTCCAAACGAGTTCCTTTAGATAACTGGATAGAGTATGTTTTTAGAAAACAATATTTTACGTTCACATGAAAAATGCATGTTCTAGCTAGGTCAAGAGAATATATTCTATTCCATGAGTAGAAAGTAAAACAAGTTAAAAAAGGAATAGATTAAAACTTTGGTCTAAGAGAAAATATTTAATTTAGGAGGTAATGATAATATTCCTTGTTCCATGTTCCATGTTCAAGACAACAATATTCTTTGTTTAGGAGAAAAGTGTTTGGGGTCCAAGAGTGCAAAGAAAATAGAAAGCAAAGAGAATAATATTTTAGTTCATGACAAAAGATCCAGTTCAGGAGAATAATATATTCCTATTTTTAGAGAATAATATTGCGGTCCATGAGTGGAGAAAAAGTAAAATAAATAAGTTAAAGAGAAGGATGAAATATATTTTTATTAAACAAAAGGAGAACTGAAATACAGAGGAAAAAAATAAAATAAAAAATAGATCATTTTACCAAGGAAAAACAAAAACAGAAGAAAAGAAAAACAAAAATGTTGGAGCTATCAAAAACAAAAACGTGTGCGTGAAGTACGGCCCAATAATATTGCGCGCTAGGAGGGGCTTCCTTCCAAATCCAATGCATCGGCTCTGCGGCGGCAATTGATTTGGGTCTAGGGCTAGAGTGCTGGCTGTACCGCCATTCCGCCAAAAGATTTTGTTAGGAGTGGTGTGACGGGCCAAATGGATGGCCCAAAGAGGATTCATAGATCGGATGAAGCTGACACTGACGGACTGACAGCCAGCACGTTAGTTAGGGAGTGTTTAGTTGGTGGCTGAATTTTTTTTTAAGTGTCATATTAAATATTGCGGCACTAATTTAGTCTATTAAAAATAAATTAATAAAAAAACAAATTACATATTCCGTCACAAAGCCGTGAAATAAATTTATTAAGACTAATTAATTCTTCATTAGCAAATATTTATTATAATAGACTTAAAAAAATCATTTCACAAAGTTATAGTAATTTATATAATTATTTATTTATTAATCTACATTTAATACATCAGGCATGTGTATGTATGTGTATTTAGTTTGATAGGTGAAAAGTTTTTAGTGTAGAAATTAAACACCCCTTTCATAGTAGTACTACACTCTGTATGTAGGAGCAACTCTTCTGAAGTACTCATCCTCTGCTAGCTCGGATGGGAGACATAATCATTTTTTTTGTACAATGAACATATTTTAGTAGCAGCAAAACACTGAAATCAATTGTATATTTTTTAAGGTCATATTTAGTTCCCCAAATTTTTCAAGATTCTCTGTCACATCGAATCTTTAGATGTATGTATGAAGTATTAAATATAGGTGAAAAAATAAATAATTATATAGTTTTTTACCTGCAAATGTCGAGACGAATCTTTTAAGCACAGTTAATCTATATTTAGACAAAGTTTGTCAAATAACAACAAAAATGCTACAGTAAAATTTTCCGAAATATTTCGCGAATACATCATATAGTGCCTCATGAAGAGGACAGGAAATTGAATGCGCTGAATAGATACAAGATGCCTAGAAGCTGCTGGTATTACTGACAACTACAGTGATGCAAGGCCTGCCTTGCAAGCCTACACCATTAGATATATCTGATTATCTTCAAAGGTTATCTGTTGTTTTTTTGAATCGAAGGTTATCTGTTGTTGAGATACAACCTTTTCAGACATACTAATCATTAACTGAGTCGATGGAGCTTTCATTCATGTGGATGTGGGCCTCTTTTTCATGCATGTCTGTCAAAATAATTGCTCGTGCATCGTTTTCGCTGGCAGTGCATATCCATATCGATATCCATATCTGTGCGTGAGTAGAAACAAGATTTTGTTTTTGTCGAGCCGCCACCCGCCAGGTTAAAGCCGTACTCCCTCCGTATAATAAATACAAGTCCTTTCGAACAGCGACACGGTCTCTAAAGCATAACTTTGACCACTCGTTTCTTTGAAAATATTTATTGTAAAGTGATATATGTATATTTTTATGAAAGTATTTTTCAAGACAAATTTATTTATATGATTTTTAGATCTCTAAACTCAATAATTTTAAAGTTATTCATGATTTATATTTCCAATGTTTGATTCAAACCTTATCAAAAGAACTTTTATTTTCTATATGGAAGGAGTAGGTTGTTGTCCAAAGTCCAAACACCACAATGCAATGCAAGCGGCCGACGACTATTTCCATTCCCCCAATAATAGGCCTCCTGCTCCTGGTCATCGATCTGAATGCTGATCAGATCACTACCAGCACTGCAAACTGCAAAAGTGAGGACATGTTTGGAACGCAGGAATTTCATAGGAATCACGCAGAAATTTCACAGGAATCAGTTCAATTTCACAGGAAAAACGCAGGAACGGGGAAAATATCCCGCGTTCCAAACAGGCCCTGAGAGAGGTCCGCGCCGGCCGTCCCCACTCCGCCTGTTCGCGGACGGGAAAAACGTCGCACGGTGACGGCGACGCTGTAGCGGTAGGTACGTGGCGTCGGCGTCGGCGTCGGCGCACTGTTTCCACCCAGATCAGATCAGATAAGACACGGGGAGATTTGCCATCACGTGTTCGCGTCGTCGGCCGCGGCGCGACACGGGCGCTGCGTCGACGGTCGACTCACACCCTTTCTTTCCGCGCCGCATGAATTCAGTCGCTGTGCGGATAAGACTGGATATCAAGCCGAGCCGAGCCAGGTGCTGCGTTGACCTACACTCTTTCTTTCTACGCCGCATGGATTCAGTCACCACTACTGCACAAGGCTTAACCGCAGCGGGCAACAGTGTCCGCCACGGTGCTAAGGTCACGGTTAATCGTGGCTATTACCGCAGCGGGCGCTGCTGCCGCTGCGGTAAAATTCTTAACCGCAGTGGGCCCAGTGGCGGAGCCAAGGGGGGGCTGGCAGGGGCCATGGCCTCCCTTAACATTTCATAATAAATATTTTTACTACTAATAATATTAGAATTTTTATTTATATTGAAAGGTAGAATATAATAAATTATAGTCATATAAATCTATTAGTATCTTATACCCCGTTCAATAAAAAATGTCATTCTCACTTTCCAAGAAATCAAATATTTTTAATCTTAACCAAAAGTATAAAAGAAAATATTAGTATCTATAATACATAATTAGTATCAATAGCTAGAGCGTTGGATATATTTTCATAATAAACCTATTTATAGATAAATGTTACTAATATTTTCTATAAATCTAGTGAAACTTTAAAAAGTTTAACTAACATGAATCACATAGCGATACTTTTTGTAGGATGGATGGAGTAGATAATAAAGTCATACAAAACATAGCTATATAATAGACAAATCATCTTTATAAAGACCTCCAAAATACTAAATCGGTAGGTCTTAAGATTTTCTAAATTACTAGGGAGTCTTGTTATCATTGGAGATTGGACAAATCGTGAATAATACCTTAGAACCTAGAATACATGTAAAAAAATACGAGTCATTGTGTCACATCGATGATTTAACTCAATATATCACCACAAGGAATCTAACTATTTGAGGAGCGCTTAGTTTTTACACGTTGACTATTTTCGACCGGCCCCCCACATGTATTATTCCTGGCTCCGCCACTGAGCGGGCCCCTTATATTGCCCGTCACGGTTATTAATTTTGGATTAAAAAAATAATGCAGCCAGTAGAAACACTGCAGGATATGAATTCAAATCAATTACAGTTTTCAAATCAATTCCAGAATTCCAGATTTCAAACAGAGATGTATATATATGCACGTATAAACCATCCATACATAACATACAAAGTCACATATATATGCACATATACACATTGACTTAGTTGATTTCAATTTAAAATTATAATTCATAGTTCAACTTGATGAGCGTAATCTATAGGACGAAGCATGTTGGGGGAAGGAACCCACGACAGTGACGTCGCGCAGGCTGAGTCCGAAAACAACCATCGCAGTGCCCCGCGTTCCATCGGGAAAACTCTCGTCACTCGATACGCCCCTCGGATACTGTTTCGGCCTTCAGGTTATCTTACGGTTCTTGCAGGAAAGAAGCGTGAGGAGAACGAGGAACGACCCTCGCGCGCGCCGCGCACCTTCGCAAGGAAGGCTAAGCTCAACGGGTGGCAAGCGAACGCCGGCCTCGCAACCAACGAAGCTGGGAGGTTAACATTCACGCCCCAGCAAAGGTGTGCGCGGGCCAGGTGGCGGCGGACACATGGAAGGCTAGCTAGGGTTTCTATGCCGTCTGTGTTTGTACAGTTCTGCCCTTCTGTTGTACAGCTTAAAGGAATCTTTACTGTACCCATTTGTAATTTGGTCAGCACACCTTGGTATTCCCTATAAATACCTGGGGGTGAACAGTGTAATGGGTGTGTTGTTTTTGGGGAATAGAGCAACAACTTTACCGTTCTGTTTCCCTTTGCACCCTCGCTTCTGTCCAGACGACTGGACACCTTCGTCGTTCCCCTGCACGTGTGCGGAGGTAGAGCAAGTGTGCTTCCAACAGTTTGGCGCCGACCGTGGGGAACGAAGTTCGTAATGGCAGGAAACAGAAGAGCGTCCTCAACCAGGGACCAGCGCGTGACCAGAGAGGCCACAGCGACGGTCCAGCCTGTAGAAGAGAATGTAGAACCCTCGGAAACAGAAGAAGTTGCCCCTGGGACAGAGGTCCCGGGCCCTCACACTCGGCTGGTATCACAGCCACACCCGCACAACTCCGGAGGAGATGGGGAAGGAGATGAGGAGGAGTTGGGCCTCGAGGCTTTAGAGAGACTTCAAGCTGAGCTGCAGGAGAAGAAGAGACGCCTAGACCAGCTTGAAAGGCATAACCGGCTGCGCCTTATCAGGCAAAAGGCGGATTTAGCAAGAGAGAAACATCGCCGAATGGAGGAGTCCCTCGCAGCAGCTGAGGCCGAAGCCGAGGACTGGAATGACAGGCAAATGCCGCCACTTCAAGAGGAAAATGTTGGGCAGGGACAGGGCAACGCTCGTCAGCCACCACCACCCCCGCCACCTCCAAATTTTCGCCAACTTTACCCAGAAGAGCGAGAGCCAAAACTTCGCATTCAGCGAAGGGCTCAACAACACCAGATGCCCTATGACCCAAGATCACCACTCTCCCAGATACTGCAAACCCAACCCTGGCCACCATGCTACAATCCACAAAATTTGCCCCGTTATGACGGACTCACTGATCCTCGCCAATTCATAATGAGCTATGAGGCAGCAGTGGCCGCAGCAGGGGGAGACGAATCAACAATGACGAAGTCCTTTGTCATTATACTTCGCGACATCGCCCAGACTTGGTACAGCAACCTCCGCCCCGGAACTGTGGATTCCTGGGCTAACCTCAGAGATAGGCTCTGCACAAACTTCAAGGGTATCACAACAGCTCCATCAAATCCTATTGACCTGTTCAACTGCAAACAAGAAGAGCGTGAATCACTTCAAGATTACTGGCGAAGGTTCATCCAAATCAGAGCAAGAACTTCTGGCATATCTGACGAAGCCGTAATCCTCGCAGCCGTAAGCGGTCTGCGCCCAGGACCCTGCTCCTCGAAGTTTGCTAGGAAGTCGACAAACACAATTGAAGAACTACATGAGACAATGGAGAGATACTGTAGAGCGGACATGGACTTCAGGGCAAAGTCCGACGCCCGAAGGTCACAGCAAAAACCACAGTTGCGGCCCCAAGCAAAAGAAAATAACTCTCGCCAAGATCAAAGCAACATTGGCGCAATCAACAAGGCAAACACACCCGAAGACCAGAGAAGGTGCACTTAGCCTTCGGGCGGCTAGAATCCGCAAGGATTCCCACCCCCGCTTGACCAAAGAAACCAACATAGGGATCCTACCAAAATGTACTGCCATTTCTGCGATCCAGGAAAGGGGCACACAACAAAACAATGCGAGTGCTTCGCTAACGGAAAGGAATACCAAGAGTCCAAAAGAGTCACTTCGGCCAAAAACAGAACCATCAATCACACCAGAAAACCAAGTTTCAACCCAACCCATCCTCCATACCAGTACACACCCATAAACTATAGCCTACCTTCGCATCAACCATTCTACGCTCACCATCCACACTACAACCACACCTCATATCAACCAACCTCCATCCCTCAACGACAAAACACACCATACACCGTCACATACCCTACAACCCCTCAAACCCAAATCAACCAACAAGCGAGCAACGCTTTACCACCACCACCACCAATACCAGCACTGCCAGCTCCACAACCTGTAAAATCCGAAGCCCAAACCCAGACAACCATCAATAACCCAACATCAACCTTCGGGGTAATACTCGCTATCACCGGGGGCTCCAACGAAGATCATGGTAACAAAAGGCAAAGGAAAGAGCATGCCAGAAGAGTACACCACGTAGTCGTCGAAGGACCGCACAAATTTGGGCGATGGTCCCACATCCCAATAACCTTCGATTCCTCCGACATGAAGTTAAGGGATTACCCTCACACTGGCGCTATGGTGATCGAAACCAATCTAGCAGGATGGACAGTCATCAAAATCCTGGTCGACACCGGAAGCTCCGCAGACATCCTGTTTGCCACAACCTTCGACAGCATGAAGCTTGACAGAAACCTCTTGCAACCCGCTGGCAACCCTCTATACGGTTTCGGCGATCAACAAGTAAGAGCTGTTGGGAAAATATCTTTGCCCGTAACCTTCGGAGACCAGGTGAACTGCAGAACAGAGCACATAACCTTCGATGTGGTTGACATGTTTTATCCTTACAATGCAATATTTGGCCGAGGGGTCACCAATGCATTCAACGCAGTCATCCATCCTGCATACCTTTGCATGAAGCTTCCTGCCCCAAAGGGGGTTGTTGCAGTATACGGAGATCAAGACGTTGCAAGAGCCGCTGAAGGAACACTAGCACCTGGGCAACGTAACGTACACAATTTAACAAACAATCAAATATCAAAGCCTCACAGCAAAGGTGAAGTAATCAATGACCAAAGAAGAGCATCACCCAAAGAGGAAACCAAACAAGTTCAACTCTTTGAGGGCAACTTCGAAAGAAAGGTACTCATCTCAGCCAACTTAGACGCCTAGTCAGAAAACAACCTCATCCTTTTCCTCAAGAAAAACTCCGACACCTTCGCTTGGTCTGCGGAGGACCTCAAGGGAGTGAACAGAACCTTGATCGAGCATAGCCTAAACATAAAGCAAGGATATCGTCCAGTCAAACAAAAGCTTCGCAAAATGTCAGAAGAAAGGAAAGAGGCAGCCAAGGCAGAAGTAAAAAGACTCCTAGATGCAGGGGTCATTCGCCCAGTAAAATACCCAACATGGCTTTCAAATGTGGTCCTAGTACAGAAGAAGAACAAGAAGTGGTGAATGTGTGTAGATTTCACATGCTTAAACAAAGCTTGCCCGAAGGATGACTTTCCCCTACCAAACATAAGCACCTTGGTTGACAGAGCAGCTGGTTGCCAAATGCTTTCTCTCCTCGACTGTTTCTCGGGGTGTCATCAAATCTGGATGAATGAAGAAGATGAGAAAAAAACAAGCTTCATCACACCTTCGGGTACTTTTTGTTTCAGAAGAATGGCAGAAGGTTTGAGAAACGCAGGATCTACCTTCGCCCGCATGACATCCGAAGTCTTCAAAGATGAACATGCTATTTCTGCCTACGTCGATGATTTGATTGTTCAAAGCGAACAAAAAGAAAACCACATCTCAGACTTGGCAAGAGTGTTCAACAACCTTCGGTAAGCCGGATTAAAACTAAACCTCGAAAAATGTGTTTTCGGAGTAAGCGAAGGAAAACTGCTAGGCTGCATCGTCTCAGCAAGGGGAATTGAAGCCAACCCCGAGAAAATTGACGCCATCATCAACATGGAACCCCCGACAACAAAAAAAGCCGCTCAACGGTTGTCAGGCCGCTTAGCAGCACTCAACAGATTCATCTTCAGATCAGCTGAGCGAGGGTTACCTTTTTTCGAAACTTTGAGAAGCATTGCTCCATTCAATTGGGGACCTCGGCAGCAGAAAGCTTTCGAGGATCTGAAAAAGTACCTCACCAGCTTGACCGTCTTGACCAGCCCTAGCAAAGGGGACCTGCTACTCCTGTACGTCGCAGCCTCGCCTCATGCAGCCAGCGCAGTACTGATCAAAGAGCTGCACGAAAATAACAAAACCAAGCAGGCCTCAATCTACTATGTGTCAGAAACCCTCGAGGGTCCCAAGCGAAACTACTTAGAGCTCGAGAAGATAGCATACGTCGTGGTCATGGCGTCGCGAAAGCTAAAGCACTATTTCCAGGCATACGAGATCCAAGTACCCTCAGCATACCCCCTCGAAAACATATTCAAGAACAATGAGGCAGTCGGCAAAATAGCAAAATGGGCAATCGAATTGAACAGCTACACCATAACCTTCGTGGGAAGAACAGCGGTCAAATCGCAGGCCTTAGCAGATTTCATAGCCGAATTGACTTCAGACCCTCGCAGAGATGGAGTCGAAACAGATCCGTTTTGGACAGTGTATGTCGACGGAGCTTGGGGAGCAGCTGGAGCAGGAGCCTCGGCTATCCTAGTTTCGCCATCTGGATCGAAGCTACGATACACAAAAAGACTCAACTTCAAGTGCACAAACAATTCCACAGAATACGAAGCCGTAATATTAGCACTTTCAAGGCTCCGAGCATTATCAGTCCGAAGGGCGGTCATTAGCACAGACTCCCAAGTCATTGCGGGTCATATTGAGAAAAATTACAAAGCAAAAGATCCAGAGCTACACAAATATTTACAATATGTTCGAAGGTTAGAATCTTTCTTCCTCGGCATAACAGTGAAAGCAATCCCGAGATCAGAGAACAACGAGGCAGATAGCCTGGCCAAAGCAGCAGCACAACAACTACAGCTGCCCCCTGATGTGTTTCACGAAGTAACAACTCAATCAACAATCGAAGCCTCCGAAAAGTCTGCAAAACTAATCAATGCAATCAAAAGCGAAGACTGGAGAGCTCCTATCATGGCCTATATCAACGGGTTGCATGAACCCGAGTCCAAAGAGGAAGAAAACAGACTCAAACAAAGAACTCGAGGATACAGAATAGTGGACAACATTTTGTTCAAAGCCTCGGTGACCTCGCCATGGCTGAAATGCGTGTCACAGGATCAAGGAAAGGATATTCTCAAACTTATTCACGAAGGTATCTGCGGTTCACACAACGGCCCAAGGGCGCTAGTTGGAAAAGCTTTCCGTCAAGGCTTCTATTGGCCAACAGCATTACGAGATGCAGAAGATGTCATCAAACGTTGCGAGGGTTGCCAATTAATAGCAAAAACACAAAATGCCCCAGGGGCCTCAACAACTCTGATATGCCCAACATGGCCCATGCATAGATGGCAATGGACCTCGTTGGTCCACTACCAACAGCTCCAGGAAACCTCCGCTACGCGGTGGTAGCTGTGGAATACTTCACCAAGTGGATTGAGACTAGACCGTTGGTTTCTATCACCTCTCTAGCCGTGAAAAAATTCTTCTAGCAGCAAATAATTTGTCGCTTCGGGATTCCCAAACACCTAACTGTCGACAATGGCACTCAGTTTGACAGCGAGGTCTTCAAGGAATTTTGCGCACAAACAGGAACAACCTTGTGCTTCGCCTCAGTCCGGCACCCTCAATCCAATGGCTTAGTTGAAAGAGCCAACGCAACAATCATCCAAGCCATATCCAAAAAATTACAAGAAAGGCCCAAGGGAAAGTGGGCGGAAGAGCTAACCTCGGTAACCTGGTCCCATAACACTTCGGAATGCAGAGTTACCAAATTCACACCTTTCAGGCTCCTATTTGGCGAAGAAGCTATGTTACCAGAAGAATTGAAACATGGTTCACTCAGAACAACCCTCAAACCAGATGAACAAAACCAACAGCTTGATAAAGATTTGCTCGAGGAAACGAGATGCAACGCAATGCACAACCTTCGCAAATATCAAGAAGAAACAAAAAAAAATGGCGAGACAAAAAGGTGATAATCAAAGAACTGAAGAAGGGTGACCTCGTCCTCATTCGGAAACAAAACGCCAGCATGGCGGGTAAGTTTCAGCCAAAATGGACGGGACCATACCTAATAGTAGAATACAATCGTCCTGGGTCCTACCACCTCTCTAACAGCGAAGGAAATCGCCTGCCTCATACCTGGAATGTTGACGACCTTCGCAAATATTATACATAGCGGAGCCTTTAGCAAACTCTTGCAGCATGTAATTTCCCTTTTTTTCTTTATCTTGACTTTTTTCATTACCATGATTGTAAAAAAGACAAAGGAGCTGCACTTTTTTTCCTTATGAAGGGGCGTAAGGTTTTTTAACGAGGCAGTTTCCAATTCCTTAATAAAGGCATCAACCCCCGAAAAAACAAAACTCCAAAGTCCTTTTTCAGTTTTCCATAAACATCGATAAAAACAGCTCTTATCCAAGAGCGCTTATAATCGATAAAAACCCCTGAAGATTGCTTCGATGCACATTTTTTTTTCTTTCGAAACAAACTTGGGAAAAGCAAACTTCACCTCCACCTAAGACAAGGGGAGGCGCGAAGTCCAAAAAAGACGAGCACCCTCGCGAAAAATGCCAGGGGCTCGCAAAAGCAAACTTCACCTCCACCTAAGACAAGGGGAGGCGCGAAGTCCAAAAAAGTCGAGCACCCTCGCGAAAAACACCAGGGGCTCGCAAAAGCAAACTTCACCTCCACCTAAGACAAGGGGAGGCGCGAAGTCCAAAAAAGTCGAGCACCCTCGCGAAAAACGCCAGGGGCTCGCAAAAGCAAACTTCACCTCCACCTAAGCCAAGGGGAGGCGCGAAGTCCAAAAAAGTCGAGCACCCTCGCGAAAAACGCCAGGGGCTCGCAAAAGCAAACTTCACCTCCACCTAAGCCAAGGGGAGGCACGAAGTCCAAAAAAGTCGAGCACCCTCGCAAAAAAATGTCAGGGGCTCGCAAAAGCAAACTTCACCTCCACCTAAGACAAGGGGAGGCGCGAAGTCCAAAAAAGTCGAGCACCCTCACGAAAAACGCCAGGGGCTCGCAAAAGCAAACTACACCTCCACCTAAGCCAAGTGGAGGCGCGAAGTCCAAAAAAGTCGAGCACCCTCACAAAAAAAACGCCAGGGGCTCACAAAGCAAACTTCACCTCCACCTAAGACAATGGGAGTCGCGAAGTCCAAAAAACTCCAGCACCCTCGAAACACACGACAGGGGCTCGAAAAGCAAACTTCACCTCCAACTCAGACAAGGGGAGGCGCGAAGTATAAAAAAAATCGAACAACCTCGCAAGACAGGCCAGAGGGTCAAAAGGCAAAAATTGCATCCACTCGCTAAAAAGCGAGCCTCGCTAAAAAGAAAAGGGGCGTCGCTGTTTTAAGCAAACATATCTCTCAAACGAAAAAAGCGAGCCTCGCTAAAAAAGAAAAGGGGGCGTCGCTGTTTTACTAAACATCTCTCTTAAACGAAAAGCGAGCCTCGCTAAAAAGAAAAGGGGGCGTCGCTGTTTTAAGCAAACATCTCTCTCAAACGAAAAGCGAGCCTCGCTAAAAAGAAAAGGAGGCGTCGCTGTTTTAAGCAAATATCTCTCTCAAACAAAAAGCGAGCCTCGCTAAAAAGAAAAGGGGGCGTCGCTGTTTTAAGCAAACATCTCTCTCAAACGAAAAGCGAACCTCGCTAAAAAGAAAAGGGGGCATCGCTATTTTAAGCAAACATCTCTCTCAAACGAAAAGCGAGACTCGCTAAAAAGAAAAGGGGGCATCGCTGTTTTAAACAAACATCTCTCTCAAACGAAAAGCGAGCCTCGCTAAAAAGAAAGGGGGGCGTCGCTGTTTTTCCCAAACAGCATACAGAAACAATAAATCTTACGAAAACAACAAACGAGCCTCGCCATTTGACGACGAGGGTCAAACATCCTCTTTCTCAAATTGCAAAAATGAATAGCATCTGCACAAAACACTCTTACAATTGTTCGCTTATGTACAAAGCAACCGCAGTATGATACACACTCAATAGAAAGTACAAAGTTACAAGGAACCATCACCATCCTCAATCAACATTAAATCATCAAAACCCTCGCTACCCTCCTCAAATCCCATATCCACCGGAACTATGGGTCCCCACAACAAAGGAGCCGCAGGAACAATTGGCAGTTCCCCGGGCAAAACCCTCGCCCTATACATATATCTCCGGTCTGTATCACTAACTTCCGAAGGCTCCTCCTTCGGAATTACAAGTGAACCATCTGAACCTACATCAAGGTTGCTACGCCCAAACAAATAGTCCAAGGTCGTTCTTTCATCGATGTCATCATCAACCATAGGTTGCGAAGAAGAACAGGAAGAGCCAAACAAAAAGCGCGTAGCTTGCCGGTCCGTATAATCCGCGTTATGCCAAAATTGGCTCGATCGACTGTTCTTCAAATCATACCTCCGCAATTTCGACCACCAAAAACGTTCGAAAGATAACGAGGGGTGTTTGAACTTCGCCCGAGCCCACGATTCACCGGATATAAAGGTATCCTGATAATTTAACGTGAGAGGTGTCATGTCAAACACCTCAAGCACGGTTCCATCAGGAACCTGCATTGGCAAACAGTCAAGCAAAATCTCAGTGTTTTACACCAACTCCTCCAAAAACCTAAAATTTTACAAAATTACAACTTCTTGAAAATCACCCCTGCATCTCACACCTGCTCGGCTTCCTCTTGCTCCTTCGCCTCAACTTCGACCGCTGTAGCACATTCCGTTTCGCCAGCTGGAGCATCCAATCCCTCCACATTTGCAGCAGCCTCCGCCTTAGATGTTTCAGCAATAGGAGCTTCGACCATCGCTACCTTCTCCACATTAGCCTCTCCAGCGACAGGGGCCTCCCCGGCCAAGGGAACCGCTTCGACAGGTGGAACCTCCGCAGAACTTTGCGCAGGTGCGGTTTTGGAGCAACCGGCAGCACCATCAGTTGCTGACGGCGAAGGCATTGCGTCCCTCCGAGCCTGCAAGAAAATATGGAGGCAAAACTCAAAATTAATAATAACACTTTCTTACATAAAAAAATCAGATGTCACAAACCTGACGTGTAGCCTCGGCAGCCTCTTCGAAGGCAAGCGCACGGCCCCCACCAGCAATCCAGAATTTGCGAAGCAAGCGCATCGCACAATTCCGAACCTCCGCGTCATCAACCTTCATTTTATGAACCTCATCAACCGTTGGAAAAACGTGGTTCGGTTTTCTGATCTTGCGAAGGTGATCGCAGTCTGCTTGGCGAAGTGTACCAGCCATCGCTAAAGCTCCAGCGTAGCCCCCAAAGTCGCCTGCATTACCAACCAATGAGCTAAAGACATCAAGCTCATTACTTAGCCAACTCTCGAAGGCCTCCGCATTAGCAGCGGGCAGTGGCTCCCCGGCAGAGCCACCGGCTTCGGTCAAGCAGGTATCAACTTTGCCCTTAATTTTTCCCATGCTTTCCTGCCACGCCTCCGACTGCGAAGCCAATTCCGAGGTCAGCTCTTCTATGCGGCCCTTCGCAGAAATCAAATCTTTATCCCTATCACGGCAAGCAGATAATAGCTCAGTGTTACGGTTCACAACAACCTGCTTTTCTTCTCGAGTTTTCTTAACCTTTTCCAAAGCTCCTATAAGCTCAATCTCTTTGTTTTCCAAGCTTCGCCGGAGGTCTTTATTTTCTTTCTCAACCTCGGCCAACCGTGTGCTCAGATAGTCGTTGTTTAAACCTGCCCTTCGGCACGCGGAGCGGTTGAGAAGCATCAACTCAGCTAGCTTAACATCCATATCATCATGAAGCTCGTCCAACGGCTGGTTGACCAATCGAAGCTCCACCTCCGACACACAGACACGGCCAAACACTCGGCCAAGAAAACGCCTTTCCTCCGGAGCGCATTGCAGATGGCACTCTCGAAGGTCCGGGCTCGTGAAAAGCTCTGTCGCCGGATCCGAAACCCCAACCTTCTTGGCAAAATAAGGAAGGCTGGACCGACTAGCTTCGCCATACGACTTTTTTCCAGGATTTCTTTCCGATTCAAGCTCACCTTTAACTTCAAAACCATCGACCCAGATGTGTGACCCCGCAAACTTGGGCACAAACCCTCGTACGGGGCTCTCAGGCTCGAGGTCCCGCAGCACCTCATCAATGCTACGGGCACCTTCAGCGTCCGCGCTCGACGAGACAATCGCTTTCCCACGGTCATCACCAATGGACACTTCTTCGTCTGAGTCGCCCTCGCTGCTGGAGGTATCACTAGCTTCATCAGATGAATCATTTTCAGTGCCGGCTTCTTTCTCTGTCTCTTTCTCCTCCTCTTTTTCATCATCATCGGAGACACCTTCGTCATCCGAAATCTGTATCAAAGCACCAATCCCACCGACACGTGGCACCCGCTCTCCAACCCTCGCAAGACCTCGGCCACTTGACAATGAAACAACGGCCGAGGAAGAGGAGGTACCGGCCAAGCCCGAACCCACAGCGACCTTAGTCGCAAGCGTTTTCACACGACCGCTCAAGGCGCCGCGACCTCGACCACGACCCCTCTTCGGCCGCGAGACAACATCCTTCTCCTCCGCGACAGCACGTTTCCTCTTCTTCGGCGCATCCTCGCTAGAAGGTGCGGGCCAATGAGGGTAAGAGATCCCAAACATGTCGAAAAGCCGGTTTACTCGACCTCCGCTGCCCACCGAGCTATGGATAGCCTTTACCTCAAGCGTAGAAAGCTTGCCAACGAGGTCTTCCGCTCTCTGCTGAACCCGTTTGTAAACAGCTTCGACTCCGTCTTCACGCTTGGGAAATTTCTTCAGAACAGCCTCCCAAGCCTTGTTCAACTCCAACCTAGGTTTCTTTAAACCTCTACCCTCATACTTAGGGTCATCCTCAATAGAAAACCAAATTTGTTTCCGGCTAAGGGGCCACACCTTGGCACAGCAATACTCCTCGACCAAGTCGTGAGCACACTGAGAACGCGCAACAACTCTCAAACAGTCAACTGCAACATGCGCCTCGGCACTCATCTTAGCCTCGGCACTCACATCACCAAGGGGTGGAAGCTCGCCACAGAGCTCAGCCGCACCGTCAAGCTTGTAGTAGAACTAAAACTCTTGCCACCCACTGGTCCACTTATTCTTCTGAGCTTGCACCGACAACTCTGATCCAGCGCGATGGCAAAAGGTGTACACCACAAACTGACCGAAACTGGTGTTACCTTCTCCATCCACAATCTTGCGAGGCTGCATATGCACACGATGCATTCGGACAAAACCCTCGACGTGAGGAACAACGCCCTGGGAGCGGCACGCCCAGACATATACAGAAAGCTTCGTAAAGCACGATGGTGTGAGCTGGTGAAACCTCAAATTGAACCTCTGCAGAACCGAAGTCACAAAAGAAGCAACCAGAAAACGCAAACCAGCCGAAAAGAACTCCTCAAACACAACAACATCATTAGCATCCGGCTTCGGAATGGTCTCTCCAGCACTGGTCCTCGATTTCCCATCCTCAATCCAGCCTCGCTTCACATAAGCCGCCAGATCAGAACTGCAAACCCGGCTAAGTCCGAACTCAAAGGAAACTCCTTCATCCGCAGCACTCGGAGAAGCAGCACGAGCAGTCTGTTTCAACCTAGCCATCTCTTTAGCTGACTATAACTCCAAACAACGAGCGACTCGCTAAACCTTCGCAAACAAACTAAAACAAACCCTCGCTACAAGCAAAACGCAGCAGCAGGTTGGCTATAGCAAAGGGATGGCACAAATTCAAAGCGTCCACCAACCCCACCTATTTATAGGCCAAGGCACGAACCATCCAGCCCGACAAAATTGGCACGGACCCCAAAAACCACGGCACAAAACACGAAACGGACTTCAAACACCGCAAGCAAACAACCAACGGCCCAGCCCACAAGCAGCCGCGGGCGTCGCTGCCGAGGGACACTGTTCATCTCCGAACAAAGGCGCTGCTTGGGCCTAAAGATCGATCGTTTTTAGATCCAAGCCATCGAGAGGCTACTGTTGGGGGAAGGAACCCACGACAGTGACGTCGCACAGGCTGAGTCCGAAAACAACCATCGCAGTGCCCCGCGTTCCATCGGGAAAACCCTCGTCACTCGATACGCCCCTCGGATACTGTTTCGGCCTTCGGGTTATCTTACGGTTCTTGCAGGAAAGAAGCGTGAGGAGAACGAGAAACGACCCTCGCGCGCGCCGCGCACCTTCGCAAGGAAGGCTAAGCTCAACGGGTGGCAAGCGAACGCCGGCCTCGCAACCAACGAAGCTGGGAGGTTAACATTCGCGCCCCAGCGAAGGTGTGCGCAGGCCAGGTGGCGGCGGACACATGGAAGGCTAGCTAGGGTTTCTATGCCATCTGTGTTTGTACAGTTCTGCCCTTCCTTTGTACAGCGTAAAGGAATCTTTACTGTACCCTTTTGTAATTTGGTCAGCGTCCCTTGGTATTCCCTATAAATACCTAGGGGTGAACAGTGTAATGGGTGTGTTGTTTTTGGGGAATAGAGCAACAGCTTTATCGTTCCGTTTCCCTTTGCACCCTCGCTTCTGTCCAGACGACTGGACACCTTCGCCGTTCCCCTGCACGTGTGCGGAGGTAGGGAAAGTGTGCTTCCAACAAAGCATTGTGTTCCATTTTCGGAGCTTCTCGTACTGGGGTAGCAACGCCAGCTCGGATTCGTTGTCGAAGAATGTTTCTCCTTCGAGAATGCATTTCTCTATTACAAACTTGCATATGTCCACCTTGACTTGTTTAAAGCACATCCTGTGGCTCTGCTGCTCTCCCTAATACTTGACACCTTCCTTGAGCTTCTTCCAGCTATTGGTGTACTCCTTGCTTTCCCTTAGAAACTCGCATGTGTACAAGCCACATGTCTTTGATCCTAGTGGTTGTTTGGCGCACTGCACGATTGATACACAAGCATTAGAACCCATATGTATGAAACAAGAATTGAACCTTTGAAATACGTACCGGGAAATCTCGTCGGATTTTGAGGTGGTACCTATGCTTGTCCTTGAACTTTTGAGTTCTTCGGTCCCAGAATCCGGGCACCTTTTGGTATTCCTAAGTGATAGGCAACCATTATACACTCTGGCCCGTCTGGCTTGATCTTCTTCATGCATTCTAGTATGTAATTTTTCAACTTTGTCTTCTCGGCTTTCATATTTCTTCTCTCGCTGTCGAACTGTCATCTCCGGATCATTGATCTCGAAACCCTTGATGACTCTTTCAACAATATGTGCAGGAGAGACGTAGAGTACATGACGTGTCTTTTTATTACTTACAGTGACCGTCATCCTGCACGGACAAGTCATCGTGACATAATAAGTATAGAGCTATGGAAAATACGAATGTAGTAATCTGTGGAAGTTGCATTCATTGCTTACAGTGTGAATAGGGTGATTTGAACGATGTCCAGGTCTTCATCCCACATCATGTTGTACATGTCGCTAAAGTCGACGGGTAGGTGCATTTCGTTACCAGTGGGCAAGTGGAAGTACTCCGTGGGAATCTTGACATTAAAACTTGACATCCCGGCTTTTGCAGCTTCCATATACCATAGATGGAACCTCCTTGTAGATGGTCAGTACGACCGGCCAGGTGCTGTGGGAGCTGCTCAGCTTGTCGAACGGATTCATCCCGTCGGTGCTCAGCGCGAACCGAACGTTCCTGGGATCTTTGCCAAATTGCGGGTAGGCCTTGTCGAAATCTTTCCACTGCTGGCCATCGGAGGGGTGCCGCAGCATGCCATCGTCCTTCAAGCGGTCAATTGATGCATGCCAGGACATGAGCTTCGCGTCCTCTGGGTTCCCAAATAGCGCACACAGGTGGTCGATCACTGGCATGTACCACACCGACAGTGCCGGACTTCTCCTCAGCGTGTAACCCTCTTCTTCCTCGTCCTGCTGATGAGCCGAGATGCGATTGGCTACAACACTGCTCTTCTTGACACCCTTCTTCTTCTTCTTCCTCTGACCACCTCGCAAGGCCTCATCATCGTCTGCATCCACGCGACAGCTAGCATTCTCTTGTAGCGACTGGCGCCACAGTGCGGACAACTCGTCAAATTCTCATACTTTGTGTCCCGATAGAGGATGCAATGGTTAGAGCAAGCATCGAACTTTCTAAGCTTCATCGCCACTGGCCGGATAAGCTTCTTCGTCTGATACGTATTTGTAGGAATCTTTTTACTCATCGGGAATGTTTTAGCAAGGTAACCTAACAACTCATCAAACCTACTGTCTGACCACCCATGCCGAGCCTTCATCATCAACATGTGGAGGTTGAAACGGAGCACCATGCAATCCTTCGGACATTCCCCGCCGTCCTTATATAAAGGATCAAGTGACGCCAGCCTCATCTCTCTGAAATTTTCTAGCCGCTTCAGGGAGCCATACATGACGTCGTCTTCGTTGATGTGGTTGAGTAAATCCTGAAACAGCTGCACATCCGCAGGGTCCTGCATCGTAGCGTCCTCAACATCTCCACCACCATCATATGTCATATCCTAGAGTACGTCCTCCACAACGATGTGGTCATGAGCACTACTGTCACTGAAGGCAGGCGCTACTGTTGCTGATGAGACGTGCGCTCTAGGATCTTGGTTCACCGTCGTCGTCGACGCTGAGCTTACTCCAGATGTCGCCTCGACGCTCGGATCGAATCTCTCGCCGTGATGAGTCCACACTGTGTAATCCTCCATGAAACCAAAACGAATCAAATGAGATTGCACTGTGCCTTCGTCTTCGAAGGCTGTCAGATTTTTGCAGCGATGACATGGACATATGATTGTCGTCTGGTTCGATCTCTCACGGTCACCTTTCGCAGCGGCAATCTGTCCATCCATTTCTCACTTCAACGAGATACCGTACATCAAGTACTCTATTGATCTTGTACATCAATTTCGACCAGTCCATCGTACCTGCGATCCTTAATTAATTACACACATCATGAATCACAAAACAAAGATAAATTAGAAAAAAAATAATTTATTATATTTATGTTAAATTTAGGGACAGAAATAACGATGACAAATAAAATTAATGCATCCATGATGAACTTAGAGAAACAAATACCAGTTTTCTCTCTCCTTCATGAAACTAGATCTAAAAGGGGGCTAAAAAGAGAGGGGAAAGAGGGTGGAGATCATCTAGGTACCTCTTGTGGAATACTTCTCCTCCAAATCAAACAAATAAACCTTAAAAACAAGTTATTTGGGGCAAAAATTTGGCAAAACTTCTCCCCCCGTTTTTGTCTAGAGGAAGAAGATGATCGGGTTCGTTTCTGCTGGCGGCGGCGGCTTAAATAGCCTGGAATAACCGAAGCGGGCAACGTAAGGAGCGCGCTGCGGTTAATCATCTTTAACCGCAGCGGACGTCTTTACAAGCCCGCTGTGGTTAATCATTAACCGCAGCGGGCTCCTTACGTTGCCCGCTGCGGTTAATTATTAACCGCAGCGGGCGCTTCTGTCGCGGAACCGTCCTGATTATACGAACTTAAGTACCGTCTTAGTCAAATTCGTCTGACATCGACCCACACTTGAAGCCATATAATCCCGGTAGTCCGGAAATCTCGAAGGATTTCAAACATCGTACAACATACAGGATCGCATCGTTCAAGTATTACATTCGTAAGGAGACATCACAGTTAAACGAAACCGAATTTAAACATCAGAGTGCGAAATTAAAACAGAGTTATTACAATACTGAGTTTCAAAGTGCGGAAGCTTAAATAAGTTTTGAAACACGACCACCACACACGTGGTCCAAATAAAACATTGTTTGATAACTTAACTCAACACAACTCACTCCTCCTTTTTCAGATAGTGTGCCACTAGGAGTCTCAGTCCGGCAAAAGAGAAGGGGAAGCTTCTTGACGACCCTGCCCTGGGCCTACTCCTCATCACCCTCCACCGGGTAGAGGCAATGCTTACAATAGCCATAGTACACCTGACCATCTGCAACAACGGGATAAACCCTGAGTACGGGAAGGTACTCAGCTAGACTTACCCGTCCAACTGAAAATAAAGACACCAAGGGTATGCAAGGTTTTTGGTGGAGCTGGGATCATTTAGTTGTGAAAAGCTCAAAGTTAGGGAAGAAATATTTAATGGTATCAATGATTAGCCAGGTTTTAGACCTACCTCTTTATCTAGGTTTTGCACCTGATCTATTCACACACTTGAGGCTAGCAACAAAATAATATAACCATATCCAGTTGACTTATCCATATTTTAGTTGAACCTTTAAACATCACATGGAGTTGTATCGTGGTGAAGCTCGCCATAGTTTCCCACTAACCGGGGGAGACGGCGACTCGAATCGAATTCCAAACCAGCTGGTGAAAGACCTTTAATACCAACCCACACTTTCCCCGTCGGGTCCATGCATTGGGTAACCGCTCGATGCTTGTTCGTGGTGGTAATCGTCGCGGTTCAAGCACGGACCGCCCAATTGGAACCTGACGATGGCCATCCGAGGCAGATCGCATTTCCATACTAGAGGGCGCGACTCGGGTTGATTCCGGCCCGAACAGCGTCTAACCGGCTTTGGGGTCGATGATTACAGCACCGACATATCCCTAAGTAAAAGGGCGCGTTCAAAAATGAACGAGGGCCAACATCGATACAAACCTACACGATCCAACGGACGGACTGCCCCAAGTTTCCAAACTTGTGCCTTGCCTTCCAGTTGACCGTATTTCATTACTACTCAGGTTCTTTTCCACGATAGCAAATATAGCCAACCGTGATCCGGTAAATACCCATCAGGGGTATTATGGGAATATCCTGAACTACTACTTTTATTAGCAGGCTAAGCAATTCTATATAAATGAGTAACAGGCTAATAAGGCAGGTGTAAACAATAATCAAGGAACGGTAATGCAGCAAGTAGGATTCAATCAACTCCTATACCTAATGCATCACAATATAAAATACTCAATTAAATTAATTGCAAATACTAGGAGACTTAGAATGCTCCGGGGCTTGCCTTGGGAAAAGACTGAGGCCTCGTGAGCGGGGCACTCAGGCAGGTTAGCTTCCGGCGCGGGGTCGACTTCCTTTGTCCTGGGCAGCTCTGGGATCTCCTGCTCGTCGTTTGCTTCCGGCTCCTGGTCGGTCTCCGGGACTGTCGATCCTATTGCATGCGGTGAATAATAATTAAATAAACAATGCGGGGTGCGAGATGTGGTGGTATGAATGCAAATATTTCTTGCAAACCAACAAAGCCAACTTGTTGAACCACTTTTGACATTGAGGAAAAACACTTAATTACCACATAAAAGAAACTATTAATTTAACCATTTTTCATTTATTAATTCAAAAGAAACTCAGGTTTGAACTGCAAGTACATTTTTCTGAACTCAGAAAAATGCACAAAAATTCCAGAAGGTAACTGATACTAACTGGACTTCACTGCCCGAATTCTAGCAAGAGATAAAATACATACCAGCAGGTACAAAAAGATGAAAAAATGCTCAAAAGGGTGCTTTGAACTAACTTCCCATATGAAAAGTGTCAAAGAGCAGGTTTCATATTTTTCCTAGCTTCACCTATTCATAACCACTCTACTGTAGAAAACTCACTGCCTAAGCATGAACATATCAACCTACAAAAAATAAACAAGTTTATTCCACAATAAACCATTTGAACTACAACCCTGCTGGAAAAGGGTGACATGCTCATTTGCATATTTTTCCCAGGTTCTATTCCACATTTCATATTTATCAAGGAAGTTCCATGAACAGAAACATTATATTCTTTTCTACATGAATTTCCTAAGAAAAACACAGAAAAGCACATTTGTACAGCAACTTCACATTTTTCCCATATACAACCTATGCTTAATATTTTTCCTAACTGGAACATCACACATAGAGACTACACAAATTTTCCCATATTTTATTTTTACATGTAAAACTTCAAACGATGCCATCTTTATGCTTTCTTGATAGCTATTGTTATATGAGAATTCCGCGAGGGGTAACCACTTTTCCCATGATTCTCCCGAGGATAAAACACAAGCTCTGAGAATATCTTCCAAAATTTGATTCACTCTTTCTGTTTGTCCTGCGGTTTGAGGATGATAAGCGGAACTCCTTACCAACTTAGTCCCTAGCTCCTTGTGCAACTGCTCCCAAAAACGCGCTATGAACTGGGGTCCTCTATCAGAGACAATCCTCTTAGGAACTCCATGTAACCTCAAGATGTTCTGAATGTACAAATCCGCATACTGGTCTGGCCGATGGGTAGTCTTAACTGGTATGAAGTGAGCCACTTTTGATAACCGATCCACGATAACCTAGATAGAATCATGTCCTTTTTGGGTGGTTGGGAGACCTGTGATGAAATCCATACTAATCTCTTCCCATTTCCATTCTGGAATTGACAACAGTTGCAACAATCTGGTAGGTCTTAGGTGTATAGCTTTTATCCTGCAGCAAGTATCGCACTTTGCGACATAAGCTGCAACTTCTTTCTTCATCTTTGACCACCAATACCTTGTTCTCAGATCTTGGTACATTTTACTGCTTCCTGGATGGATAGACAACTTTGAATTGTGGGTTTCCTTCAGAATTCTTTCTTTCAGCTCCATGTTCTTGGGAACAACCAACATCTAATTATACCATAAAATTCCCTGTTCATCTTTTTTGAAGTTCAATGAACTACTGGTTTCCAATCTCTTCTTGATTTGGCAGATCTCTTCATCGGTCTTTTGTCCTTCAATGATGTCACTTTCCAGGGTGCACTGAATGGTTATATTGTTCAGCATAACGGGGTGCATAAAGTTGAATCCATCTTCCAATAGTGGTTGTAGGGAGTTGCAATGAGTCTTCCGACTCAAGGCATTTGCTACAACATTCGCTTTTCCGGGGTGGTAATGCACTTCTAGGTTGTAATCCTTAATCAACTCTAACCATCTCCTTTGCCTCATATTCAACTCTGGCTGGGTGAAGATATATTTCAGACTTTTGTGGTCTGTATACACATGACACAGGTTACTCATAAGATAATGCCTCCATATCTTGAGTGCATGAACTACGGCGGCCAATTCCAAATCATGAGTCGGGTAATTCTCTTCATGTGGTCGCAATTGGCGCAAAGCATATGCTATAACTCTCCCATTTTGCATAAGTACACACCCAAGTCCAATCTTGGATGCGTCACAAAACACATCAAAAGGTTCCTCCAAATCTGGTTGAGCCAAAACTGGCGCCGAAGTCAACAAGGTTCGCAGAGTACGAAATGCTGCTTCACACTCTGGAGTCCACTCAAACTTCTTGTTTTTCTGAGTTAGACGAGTCATCGGTTTTGTGATCCTTGAGAAATCTGGAATGAACCGACGGTAGTATCCGGCCAATCCTAGAAAGCTACGTACCTCATGTACGTTAGTGGGTGCTTGCCAATCCATAACTTCCTGTACCTTCGTGGGATCCACAGAAATTCCTTCTTCTGAAAGGACGTGTCCGAGAAAGGGTACCTTCTTTAACCAAAACTCACACTTGCTAAACTTAGCATACAACTTGTGCTCTCGAAGTCGAGCTAAGACGATTCGTAGATGCTCAGCATGATCCTTCTCATTTTCAGAGTATACCAAGATGTCATCAATAAACACCACAACAAACTTATCCAACTCAGGCATAAAAACTGAATTCATTAGATACATGAAATGTGCCAGCGCGTTTGTCAGTCCAAAAGACATAACTAGATACTCATAGAGTCCATATCTGGTGGAGAAAGCTATTTTTGGTATATCTTCTCTTCTGATCTTGATCTGATGGTAACCTGATCTCAAATCGATCTTGGAGAACACTTTTGCCTTTGATAATTGATCAAACAAGACGTCAATTCGAGGTAAGGGGTATTTGTTCTTTATAGTTACTGCATTAAGCGGTCGGTAGTCCACACACATCCTTAACGTTTTATCCTTCTTTTCACGAAGATGGCGGGACATCCCCAAGGTGACGAACTAGGACGTATCAAGCCTTTATCCAGAAGTTCTTGCAACTGAGCCTTGAGCTCTGCTAGCTCGTTAGCTGGCATCCTATATGGCCTCCGAGAAATGGGTGCCGTTCCAAGGATTAACTCTATAGCAAACTCCACATCCCTATCTGGTGGTAACCCCGACAACTCATCAGGAAAGACATCTGGAAACTCACACACTACTGGGATCTCAGCTATCTGTTTCACCGTGATATTGAACAGCACTCCGATCTCATGGGGATTTCGGGGTAACTTAAACCGGAAAGAAGACTCATTCCGAGGGCTTACTAGGGAAACCACTCGTTCTGCAATATCCAGATTAACCTTCCAACGTTTCATCCATCCCATCCCCAAGATTACATCCAAACCTAACTCGGGAATTACGATAAGATCCACAGATACCTTTATATCCCCAAAAGTGATTTCCATCTCCTTAGCCATGATACGGGCAAAAAGAACAGCCCCTGCTGAACTTATCTGATAACCCCTATCCAATTCTACCAACTTAGGGTTACTTCTCATAACAAAATTCTCACTTATGAAAGAATGCGATGCTTTGGAATCAAACAACACAACTGCAGGGTATTGGTTAACAAGAAACGTACCGGCGGTGACAGGCTCTCCTTCTGGCACTTCTTCAACATTGTTGTAGTGCACATGACCTGTACGAGGTGGAGGCTGGGCGTACTGCTTCTTTGGCCGAGGGCACTGACGTGACAGGTGTCCGGTCTGACCACAGTTATAGCATGGTCCAATCAGGTACGAGGTCTTGGCACCTCCTGAACCTCCTGTCTTTGCTTTGTTCTGCATCATGGGAGCGGTGTAGGGCTTCTGGAAACTCGGACGGGAGCGGTTGTTAGTTATCTTCCTCTGCGGAGGACGGAACCTTGCTCCTGCAACTGGCGGGCGATACGGGGTGCGTGCTCCAAAAGGGGTCCTCTGTTGAGACGAACCTCCTTCGTTTGCACGACGACGGTTTTCCGTCGCCAGCCTGCTGTCATTAGCCTCTTGGTTCAGGCAGTCGCTGACAAAGTCACTGAAGGCGGTGCGGTGACTATTGCCCATCTTGGAAAGCATGGTGGCACTCATGCCACGCTTGAAACTTGCGATCTTCTTGGCTTCTGTGTTGACAAAGTCATGGGCGTAGCGAGATAGATTATTGAAGTTGTGGAGATATTCTGACATGGACCTGGTTCCTTGGGATAGCCTCATAAAATCTGTGACCTTCATTTCGATCAAACCACTAGGGATGTAGTGGTTGCGCATAGCAGTAGAAAACTGGTCCCAAGTGACCGGTGCATTAGCTGGCAGGGATGCGCGGTACTGGGACCACCATAGCCCTGCGGGTCCTTCCAACATGTGCGCGGCATACTCCGCTTTAAGCTCTTCAGTCAAGCGAAGCAGGCGGAACTTCTGGGTGATGGAGTTGAGCCACTCATCTGCTTCAAGCGGCTCGGTGACTTCCTTGAACACAGGGGGACGAGTGTCCAAGAAGTCACGATAGGAGCTGTACTGGTTGGGCTCTGGGCCTTGGCGCTGCTGATGCTGCTGCGCAGTGTTGTTAGCGATGTTGCGGAGGGTGGCCTCCATGTGCCTCTGCATTTCCTCCATGTTCCTCTGACTGCCCAGAAACTGGTCGAAAAACGCTTCTGGCGTCATTGGTGCTTGTGCGGGTGGTGGCAGATTCTCTTCTTGTCCAGACCCCTGTCCACGTTGGCTGCGGGTGTGTGCCGGCATCTGCATATCCCATTAATAAGCAGTCATTAGGTGATGTCACATTGATCATGAATAAATACTGCGCTGTACATAATTTGAAAATTTAGCACACGACCAAGTATAATTATTCATTTCCATACAACATCACAGAATAATTGCTCGAAATTAGACATACAAACGACGGAATTTCCATAAAAAGGTGCCAGACCGAAGTCTGGACTTTGTCCAAAAGCCATACATGTCATGATACAACTTAAACATAAAACCAACACATGTCTGGGTGTTACATCATCAGCAAGCATGCTCAAGCTATACAAAAGAAAACAACTCCTAGCGAAGCTAACGCTCAGGCGTCTCCATCGGCGGATGCGGCGTCCTCCTCATCGGCGTCCATCATCGGCTCGTCGGCGTGGTCCTCGTCGTCCGAAGAAGGCTCTGGACCAAGCACTACCCCGTCCTGGGGCTCTTGGGCCTCATCTGCGGGGGCCTCGTCAGCTGCTGGGGCGGCGGCCTCCTGTGCGGCGTGATGCATCTGGTGAACTGCCTCATGGAGTTGATCGATGTAGGCCTGCTGGTGATGTATCTGTTGTATCAGTTGATGAGCGCCTTCTCTGAGCTGATCAAGCGTTGTGCGGGCCTCGTCCCGTTGTAAGGATGCTGTCAGGTACATCTGCTCAGCGAGGGTCCTGGCGGTGCTCTCTGCTCCTGCTGTGGCACGGGCTTCGTCACGCTCAAGAGTGATTTGATGGATCTTCTCCTGTAGACGGGCTACCTCGGCGTCAAACTCCTCCTGTAGCCTTCTCTTGCTCTGGTAGGTGGCGGTGAGGGTGAAGGACACGCTCTCAAGGCTGCACTCCAGACTCTCACACATACCTACCAAAGCTCCGGTGGCGCTCATCGCAGACGTCTCGCAGTAGAACATCTCCTCGGGACTCCCTGTCAGGACTGACTCCCAAGTCTGCCTCCAGCGCAATGGAAAAGGTGATCCATGAGGGAACACTCCTGCCATCGCACTAGCAAGATCGGCGGGAAAATGGGCGATGATGTCCTTCAGCACTAGATATGATGCCCTGTTAGCTCCATCCTTGGCACAACTGCCTCTGGTGATTTCTGTCTATCCTGTCCAGTGGGGCTTGGCAGGCAAGGCCTTGACCTTGATCTGCACCATGGCCAACGAATCCTGCCCGTAGATCTCCTTCTGCCAAGAGTACTTGGGCTCCTGTCCCTCCTCATAGCCCACGGCCTGCAGAATCCTCCATAGGATGGTCGGCAACCCGAAGTAGGTCAAAAACGTCTTCCTGGTCAACTTGGTGGCCAAGCGGTGACGTGGAACTCCTCTGCCTCAGGTGGCCTTGCGAGCAGTCAACTTAGTCCGGGCCATCTGTAGAAACAAAAGGGTTTCGAACTCGCGTGAGACGCATATTAAGTTGGCAAATTTTACAGAAAAGAGACAGCTTTTAAATAAGGGGAGGTAATGTAAATGCAAAAAGGTAAACATGATGCATGATCGTACTTACGTTCTCACTCACTAATAGTGACTCATAAGTCCTAACGTTCTAGTCGGTGGCAAGAACGATCTCTCATGCGTTATCTACTCGTTCTACTCGATCACGTAGTTAGTGTACCTACAGAAGATTCATTTCAGCCCAAAGCAATCCCAATGGTAAAGACAACGGAGTATTGGCTCATATGTATGAATACATAGAAGCCAACACTAAACACCATGCAGCAATCCAGAAAACATACCCAAAACATTGATACCCTCGTATGTGTTTGCGTGGAGCTCGCACATACTTAGTATAAGAACTCTCACCTAGACCGACGGTTGGACGGTCACGCTCTCATATCTTACAAAATCATTTTATGCATGTTTTCGCGATCGACGCATTCTCTTTTCCCTCGAGAATGGACCAGCAAATAAAGATCCAGCATGAAGCAAAACCCTAAACCCTGTTAGCAGTTAAGCCACCTAAATCCTAGTATAGGCTTAAGGACGAGAATGGGCACACTTAGTAATTGAAAATAGTTTTGAAAATAGTTTTGAAATACCCATTTTAGTTCGAAAATAGCTCCTGTCGGATGCAATAACTTGAACCATGCTCTGATACCAGCTGTCGCGGAACCGTCCTGATTATACGAACTCAAGTACCGTCTTAGTCAAATTCGTCTGACATCGACCCGCACTTGAAGCCATATAATCCCGGTAGTCCGGAAATCTCAAAGGATTTCAAACATCGTACAACATACAGGATCACACCGTTCAAGTATTACATTCATAAGGAGACATCACAGTTAAACGAAACTGAATTTAAACATCAGAGTGCGAAATTAAAACAGAGTTATTACAATACTGAGTTTCAAAGTGCGGAAGCTTAAATAAGTTTTAAAACACGACCACCACACACATGGTCCAAATAAAACACGTGGTCTCAGTCCGGCAAAAGAGAAGGGGAAGCTTCTTGACGACCCTGCCCTGGGCCTACTCCTCATCACCCTCCACCGGGTAGAGGCAATGCTTACAATAGCCATAGTACACCTGGCCATCTGCAACAACGGGATAAACCCTGAGTACGGGAAGGTACTCAGCTAGACTTACCCGTCCAACTGAAAATAAAGACACCAAGGGTATGCAAGGCTTTTGGTGGAGCTGAGATCATTTAGTTGCGAAAAGCTCAAATTTAGGGAAGAAATATTTAATGGTATCAATGATTAGCCAGGTTTTAGACCTACCTCTTTATCTAGGTTTTGCACCTGATCTATTCACACACTTGAGGCTAGCAACAAAATAATATAACCATATTGTCGGGGGTCCACAAAAGGGGTACCCCCAATCAACTCAAAACAAATAGGTTAAACCTAGAACACCAATTAATAACAAACCTAGCAAGTCTAACCTTCTAAAAAGCCAACCCCTCGAGGCCTGCAAACGCCGGCCCATCACTGGGGAGCCCGGGCCCGCCAAAGCCTTACTGTCCGCCCCATGGTAGCCTACCCCTCGAGCCCTGGCACATACACCTCGAGCCCACTACGGCCGTACACTGTTTCTCGAGACCCCACGCAGGGACCTCGAGCCTCTCTAGCACGGCAACCTATCTCTCGAGACGCATCATGCCTCCCTCGAGCGGCGCCAGACATCGGATACCAATCCCATTCTACGCATTTAATGCGTTCACCTACTCCGGTCATGTCCTCTGGAACCCGACGTGTGCCACAGTGAACCAGGGCAGAGTCAAATCTCGTTTTCACCACAAGCATGGGCAAAAGGCACAAGTACAGCACTGTTGGGCCATGCTCTGCGCTGTTGCACATCCGAGCCACATCTCGAGGCCCGGATTCTCACTGTACGACCGGGCTTTCCGGGACTTGCCCCATACCTGCGGGGACTCGAGCCCCCCGTAGGCGCCACCTCGAGGCCGGCCCGACACCCCTCGAGCCCTAACAGCTTTCATGCCATTGGAGGACAGGTACCCCAAGACCCGGAGGGACCCTGCCACGACTCGTACGTACCGGAATGGGCGCTGTATGGCCTCCACGTCGCAATGCCTCCACGTCCACGCCTGGGATGGAAGCCACGCTTCAAGGACGCCTCAACAGCAACCCCCACGTCAACTCCAGTGACCTCGACAAGAAAGCATACCTACCCTCCGCCGTATCGGGCGTTGTACATCCCGACTCCTGTGTAACCCTGTGTAACCCCGTGTAACCCTGGCCTCCTCTTGTTCTATAAAAGGGGACACCAGGGCCCTTCACGCACACGTAGAGACACGCTTTTACGAGTCCACACCACGCTCACACGAGACCGGACCCCGGTCCACGCTCGTTGAGTTTGTATTGCCCCTGTACAAGCACTTAGGTGCAAGTAATACAAGAACCATCCCCCCGCTGGACGTAGGGCCTTCTTTGCCCGAACCAGGATAAATCTCTGTGTCATCTTGCATCACCATCCAGGAAGAGAGCACGCGATCATATTACTAGTTGGTGTCATACCCCCGGGGTCAAAACACCGACACATATCCAGTTGACTTATCCATATTTTAGTTGAACCTTTAAACATCACATGGAGTTGTATCGTGGTGAAGCTCGCCATAGTTTCCCACTAACCGGGGGAGACGACGACTCGAATCGAATTCCAAACCAGCTGGTGAAAGACCTTTAATACCAACCCACACTTTCCCCGTCGGGTCCATGCATTGGGTAACCGCTCGATGCTTGTTCGTGGTGGTAATCGTCGCGGTTCAAGCACGGACCGCCCAATTGGAACCTGACGATGGCCATCCGAGGCAGATCGCATTTCCATACTAGAGGGCGCGACTCGGGTTGATTCCGGCCCGAACAGCGTCTAACCGGCTTTGGGGTCGATGATTACAGCACCGACATATCCCTAAGTAAAAGGGCGCGTTCAAAAATGAACGAGGGCCAACATCGATACAAACCTACACGATCCAACGGACGGACTGCCCCAAGTTTCCAAACTTGTGCCTTGCCTTCCAGTTGACCGTATTTCATTACTACTCAGGTTCTTTTCCACGATAGCAAATATAGCCAACCGTGATCCGGTAAATACCCATCAGGGGTATTATGGGAATATCCTGAACTACTACTTTTATTAGCAGGCTAAGCAATTCTATATAAATGAGTAACAGGCTAATAAGGCAGGTGTAAACAATAATCAAGGAACGGTAATGCAGCAAGTAGGATTCAATCAACTCCTATACCTAATGCATCACAATATAAAATACTCAATTAAATTAATTGCAAATACTAGGAGACTTAGAATGCTCCGGGGCTTGCCTTGGGAAAAGACTGAGGCCTCGTGAGCGGGGCACTCAGGCAGGTTAGCTTCCGGCGCGGGGTCGACTTCCTTTGTCCTGGGCAGCTCTGGGATCTCCTGCTCGTCGTTTGCTTCCGGCTCCTGGTCGGTCTCCGGGACTGTCGATCCTATTGCATGCGGTGAATAATAATTAAATAAACAATGCGGGGTGCGAGATGTGGTGGTATGAATGCAAATATTTCTTGCAAACCAACAAAGCCAACTTGTTGAACCACTTTTGACATTGAGGAAAAACACTTAATTACCACATAAAAGAAACTATTAATTTAACCATTTTTCATTTATTAATTCAAAAGAAACTCAGGTTTGAACTGCAAGTACATTTTTCTGAACTCAGAAAAATGCACAAAAATTCCAGAAGGTAACTGATACTAACTGGACTTCACTGCCCGAATTCTAGCAAGAGATAAAATACAGACCAGTAGGTACAAAAAGATGAAAAAATGCTCAAAAGGGTGCTTTGAACTAACTTCCCATATGAAAAGTGTCAAAGAGCAGGTTTCATATTTTTCCTAGCTTCACCTATTCATAACCACTCTACTGTAGAAAACTTACTGCCTAAGCATGAACATATCAACCTACAAAAAATAAACAAGTTTATTCCAAAATAAACCATTTGAACTACAACCCTGCTGGAAAAGGGTGACATGCTCATTTGCATATTTTTCCCAGGTTCTATTCCACATTTCATATTTATCAAGGAAGTTCCATGAACAGAAACATTATATTCTTTTCTACATGAATTTCCTAAGAAAAACACAGAAAAGCACATTTGTACAGCAACTTCACATTTTTCCCATATACAACCTATGCTTAACATTTTTCCTAACTGGAACATCACACATAGAGACTACACAAAGTTTCCCATATTTTATTTTTACATGTAAAACACCTTAACACTTATTCCAAGTAAACAGCCAAAAAGGACTTTAAACCCTAACAAACAATTTTTCTACACAAACAGTGCCTCATACATTTTTCACAGGTACTTAACATGATAAGGAACCTATACAAATTTTACCATGAATTAACTCGATCAGAAAACATATAAATCCATTTATCTCAACAAAAGCACATAAACTGAATTAAATAAAAACAGTAATATAAACTTTCACCAAAAATACTTTCATGTTTTTCCATGATAGATCTACTCATGAGCAAACTACCAAAACTGAAAGCACCTCATTTGGACTTTTAAATCGTGCTACACAAAAATAACAAGCTTTTCTGGGAAATAAAACAAAAGGAAAAACATTTAACTCTTCCCGGCTGGGCCTGTGTGGACTTGGTCTATGGACCGCAGGGTGGCTGACGCATGGGACCCGCTGGCCAACGGGACCCACTGGTCAGAAAGAGCAAGGCAGGGGAAGGAGTTGACCGTGCGATCCTCGCCGGCGGTGAGGTCGCCGGCGGTGAGGGGGGTGCTCGGCGTGTTCCCCATGACGAGGCGGACTGAGTGGTGGTGATGGTTGGGCCCGTGCATGGCCATAGCTTGCCGGCGGCGAGCGATGGCGGACGGCGGCGGCGGTGACGCACGGCTACGCCGTTTCCGGCGGTCGCCGGCCAAATTGGCGGATGTGCCGTGCTTTGTGAACCCTATGGAGCTAAGTGAGGGGGTTGGATAGGCTCGGACGGCTCCAGAGAAGCTTGGCCGCGTGAGAGGGCCGCGGCGGCGCCCATGGCGCTCGGCCGGGTGAGAGAGAGAGGTAGGGAGTGGTAGCGTTGAGGCTGGGTGGTGTTCTCACCTTGCCTTGGTGTGACGAAGCTCGACGGTGAAGAAGGGGCTCGGCGGAGGCTCGGTTGGGGAGGAACGACGACGCGGGCTCTGCGGTGGCGAAAGGGGACCGAAGGGGACACTTCGTCCTCCGGCGGCGACGGGGCTTGGTCGGAGAAGATGGAGCGCGCACGGGTGTGACGGTGAAGGCGGAGAATGGAGTGGCGGGGAGGAATCGGACGGTGGTGGACGGGTGCGGTCGGAACGATGGGGCGTCCTCACGGTGTCGAACGGCGGCGAGCACAAGCGTTCGCGCTCGCGTTCGTTTGCGGAGAGAAAGAAGTGAGGGCGAGAGCGAGGGAGTGTGCGTGCGGGTGAGTGAGGGAGTGGGAGAGGTGCTCGGGGTTTTGCTCGGTGGAGCGGGCGGACGGGCGGTCGTGGCGGGGGCCACGACGGCGCGGCGGGCGAGGCGTGCGCTAGCGTGGGCGCGGCGAGCGAGGCGAGCGGGGAGTGGCCCGCGCGTGATCGTGGCGTGATCGAGCGGGGAAGAATCGGGCGATGAGTGGGCGAGCGGGATACGACACAGGATTTGGCGGCCACGCGGCGGTCGGGGCCGGCGTACGGCGCGGGCGGTGTCAGGCGAGCGGCGCGGCGCGAGCGGGGAGGCGGGCCGGCGCTGGTGCGGAGCTGGGCCGAAAGGCTGGTTGGGCCGAAAGGGTGGCGCCGGGAGAAAAACATTTTCCTTTTTCTTTTTCCAAACTTTTTCAAACTTTGACCGTTTCAAATCAGTTTTAAAAACTCCAAACTAGGCTTTAACCCAAAAATAAAAGTTGCTCAAAATAATTTTCTCTACAACTTTCATATAAGACACTTTTGCTGAAAAGCATTTTCTCAGCCGCCACAGAAATAAAGCCAATTTTGAGCTATAAATCATTTTGTTTACCGTATTTTTATTTGCCAAACTATTTTGAACTATTCAAGGTGTCAATATGAAAAGAGTTATTCTCATTATTCTCTATTTTATAAAACTATTTGCCAAGTCAGAAATCCACTTAAACCATCAAGTCCAATAGAAATCAATAATCCAAATAAATAAACTAAGGACAAAAAGCACTTTCATGCACATGAAATGATGCAATACATTGCTTATGAGTTTTAGTAGCTAAATGTAGTCCCTAATGCAGTGCTTGACACTAGGGTGTCACAGCTTCGGCGGCCGGCCGCTCCAGGCCGGCAACCGAATAACCGTGGCGGGCAAAAACTGTGCCCACCACGAAGTGTAGTAGTGCGCCGTGCCGTACGCCCGTACGTCGATGACCAAGTTGGTGTTGGGGACGTTACACGTTGGCATCGACACATCGTCTCTATCTGCCCACCTCTCTGTGCTGCTTATTGCATTATTGGGCAGGCAGTTGTATAAATACTACGTACATGACCCGCCGGTGGAAAGCACAGCACGCAGCGTCTGCTCATCTTCCAATTCACATATTATTCCCAGTATCCGATCCGGCCTACTGAATACTCCGATCCATATCTATCTATACCCTTCCTCCCCCACCCCCCCACCCAGTGCCACGCACTGTCCTTAGAGACTGACCCTAGCGATCCTTACTGTCCTTATGATAAGCCACTGATTAAGGGACGCATGAGTCGGGCAGACTTTTCTAATTTTTAATATAAGTTCAATACCGTCTTCAACGTTGATAGGGTTTTTATACAATACCGTCTGGAGTACTAAAAAACATAATACCATGTGCCTGCTAATTTCTTGATAGGGTTTCCAGAACCACATTTCAGATTTTTGGAAGAAGCTGGATGTGGAAGCCATCTGGAAATTGCAGCCCTGGATAGAATACCATTCTCCCACCGCTGACAGTTTTCCACCTATTCACGAGAACACAATTTTGTTTTTGTCATACAATAATTGATAAGTGTTTTGTATATTGATGATGAAAATTGTATAGCCTGCTCCCCCTCTCTCTTCCTCTTAAAAGAGAGCTTTTTTACCTGTAATTGGTGACCAAGTAATGGAGGAACATAGCCATTTGCAGCTTGGAAAAGTCGGCACCAGCACATAGCCGCAAACCACCCCCAAAGGCCATAAAGTCCTTAGAGGCACCGACTGGTTCAGGAATATCCTATACATATATATAATGCCCGCATGTGTGATATTTGGGCCAGGATTTATCTGTTGATTTGATTTGAGTTTATTTCACATATATATATGTACCTTCCATCTCCATGGATTGAACACTGAGGGGTCCTCGTAAACCTTCATACACTACGGGAAAATCAATCTTTGCCGAGTGCCTGTGGCTTTGCCGAGTGCCAAATTTCGGGCACTAGGCAAAGAGCCTCTTTACCGAGTGCCGGCCACGTGGCACTCGGCAAAGCGCAAACACAAGGCAAAGCATGCTTTGCCGAGTGCCACGTGGCCGGCACTCGGCAAAGAGCCCCTCTTTGCCGAGTGCCAACCACGTGGCACTCGGCAAAGCATGTGGCCCCGAATTGTGCCACGTGGGCGGTTCTTTGCCGAGTGCCACGTGGCTGGCACTCGGCAAAAAGGTGCCTTTGCCGAGTGCCGGCCACGTGGCACTCGGCAAAGAATGTGGCCCCGAACTGTGCCACGTGGGCGGTTCTTTGCCGAGTGCCACGTGGCCGGCACTCGGCAAAGAGGTGCCTTTGCCGAGTGCCAGCCACGTGGCACTCGGCAAAGAGCTCTTTGCCTAGTGTTTTTTTTCTGACACTCGGCAAAGCCAGTTTTTAAATTACATTTGAAGCAGTAAATTAATCCAAATGAAAAGTTTTTAACTATAAAGTTGGTTAACTTATCAAGATAAAAAATTTTTTTTTGGTGATTTTTTCATTTGACAAACTTAAAATAAATTCGTTCACAAATCTTATATATCTCTCCGGTAGTTTATAAAACTACAAGAGTGATATATAATGTTTATGAATAATATTAGAACCACAATGTCGGATGCATAAATAGTCAAACAACCAAAATAAACTTTGTAGATCTTGACAAGTTATGAAAGTTTGTAGTTGATAACTTTTTAATTTGAAGTCATCTAGTTATGCAAAACTGCGTCGAATTTGAAAATTTTAAAATTCAAATTTTTCAAAATACCTCAGATGGAGAAATGACCAAAATGAAAGTTGTAGATCTCGAAAATTTATGAAACTTTGGTGTTGACAACTTTTTGATTTGAAATCATCTTGTCAACGAAAACTACGTTTCAAATTGTAAAATTTGAAATTCAAATTTTTATAAACGACCTCGGATGGAAAAACTACCAAAATAAAAGTTGTAGATCTTGAAAAGTTAGAAAACTTTGTAGTTTACAATTTTTTTGATTTGAATTCGTTTAGGGCCTCAAATAAGCAAGTTACACATGGTTTAGTATAATATATGGGTAATCGAAACGGAGATGGAACATATATGAGTGTGTAGTGCAGTGGTAGAGGAGGCTCCGCGCGAACGAGAGGTCGTGAGTTCGAATCCTGCTGACTGCGTGAGAGAAAATTGCGTGAAAAATAGTAGAACTTGTGATTTCGAGGGCGACAGTGGGCGCTGCCCAGTGGGCCCCTCCTCCAATTAAATAAAAAATTTTTCCCTATTTTTTCGGGGTTTTTTTATTTTTTTCTTTGCCGAGTGCCAAATATGTCAGCACTCGGCGAAGCCTTCGCCGAGTGCCCGATATTTGGCACTCGGCAAAGAACCCTTTGCCGTGAAATTCTTCGCCGAGTGCGGCACTCGGCGAAGCCTTCGCCGAGTGCAAAAGGCTCTTTGCCGAGTGCTGCCAGCACTCGGCAAAGAGCGATTCTGCTGTAGTGATATTCAAGTGTGATGCTAGTGGACAGATCATGATCTTTGATCCTTTTGGAATTGTGTAACCTGAGTGCATAGTATGTTATTAATGGATGGATTAGAACATCAATTTGTATTCTCCTAAATAAATAAATATGTATAGGAAATAATGTAGCTGGAAGATTTTTATTGAACATGATGTGGCGGCGCGGTGGTCGTGGTGATGGGGTGGTGTGCGTGTGGGGTGGGTGGGGTTGATAATACATGTGGATACCATTTATGTTCACATCCTGATTTGCTTTCCTGAACATGACCAGAGCGATGTTTGCCAGCCTTAGAGATTCATGTATAACCTATATATATGTGATATAGAAAGCATATATTAGTCCAAGACAACCATGCATGCATTTGATAGTTCTGTCATGGACAAGACATGTTTGAGTATTTTTCAAGTTTATTTTCTTTTGATTTGACAATAATTCTAGCACATAATACGTACGTGAGATGTGAATTTCATAGACTTGTACTCCTCCCACGTGATATCAGAGTCTGGATCGACCCTACTTTCCAGGATTCTTTCATGCTCCTCCTGAAAATACACCCAAATACAAATTCGATGATGTAAACTCCTGAAAATAAACACCCAAATACAAATTCGATGATGTAAACTTTGGTGCGTCCTGATGGTACGTACAGAGAGTAACTAAAATATCTAGCTACTTACTGTTAGCTCTTGCAAAGCCCTGGGGTTGTCCGTAAGATACTTGAGTGTCACGGTTAATACCATCGACGTCGACTCATGGCTTGCAAAGAGCATCGCGAAGAGCAGGTCCAACGCGGTGTTCTCGTCCATTATAGGGTTTGGCTTGTTCAATTCATCGATCACAAGATCGAAAAAATCCACGTTCTCGCGCTCCGCTGCGTTCCTACGCTCCTCGAGCTGCTGCTTCAGTATCTTCATAACGTTCTTACGTCCCTGCAGGGATCATATATAAAACTTCCTTAATTGTACATGGCACTCGGCAAAGATCACACGACAAAAAAGGTAACCGCAAAGAGCACTTTGTCGAATGCCTTTTGTCGGGCACTCGGCAAAGAAAAACACTCGACAAAGTTTGTCTTGGAAGAGTAAAATTGAAGGATGCTATGGATTTTGAGCAATGGTCACTTCTGTTTAGTAACTTCTTATAGTTTCTTCCTTTTTGTTTTTTCTCTTCCTTCTTTTTCTTCCTAGCTTCTTTCTCTGTTGTAATTTGGTTCTGCACTCTTTGTCTTAATAAAGCTCTGCAGGGATGCTTGCAGAAAAAGAGCGTTAGACAAGTCCTAGAGGCTCCGCTGCTACGGTCTCGGGGTCCGTCAACAGCCCTAGGCATGACTACCGCCGCCGCCGCTTCGTCACCGTTGGTCCCTCTCCCTCCCCTTCCGGTATCTCACCGGAGGTCGGTGAGAGTGGAGATCCATCGTTTTTAATAAGTTTTTCTAGTAGATCGAGTCTTCTAGAGTTAGAGTTTTAACATGTCAAAGATCTTGGTATTGGGGGTGTATTTCCTTCTCCTCCTCCTCGGCGACGGCGAGGAGGTAGGGTAGATCTGGTCTTTCCATGGTGGCTCTGTTGAAGATGAGGGCGGCAATTTTGGCGTCAACGTCTACATCGACAAGACAACATGAAGACTTTTGTTTCCGGGCTTCGGCATCAAGACGGATCGGAGATGATGTCGCCGCCATGGAATAATTTTCTTCGGTCCCTTCTTTGTTTGTTGTGGTTGGATCTGGCCACGATGAAGGACTAGGGAGAATAATTTTCAGATCAGTCTTCCTCATTCTTCGGTGGCAGAAATAAGAAGGAAGACACAAGAAAGAAGAAGAAGAAGTTTCTCAACTCCGCCTGCAGGAATGTTGGCCCTCCGTTGGACATCTGTTCTCAGGCCAAAAACAACTGTTGCCGAGTATTTGCCTGTGCGGTCATCTATACGAAGCGTCAATCGGGTTTGGATTTGAGAGTTGAGCCTTTCACAACATGGGTATAATATAGATGAGAATCAGTTTCTGGATATTCCAGAGTACCTGTAATACGATGATGTACCCAGCTAGAATTTAATACAATTCTTTTTCGTCTAAAAAAACTCTGTATGGGTTCACACCCCTCTAGTTTAAAAAAAACAAAAAAAAACTTGAAAAAATAGGGAAAAAAAAGCTAACGGCAAATAGCTCTTTGCCGAGTGTCAAAAAAAATACTCGGTAAAAAGCTCTTTGCCGAGTGCTAGAAAAAGCACTCGCTAAAGAAATTCTTTGCCGAATTCGGCCAAGAAATTTTTTGCCGAGTGCAAAAAAAAAACACTCGGGAAAGAGAGGTTTTCCGGTAGCTAGAGTTTGAAGATACAACTATTCCTTGAGGATTAGCCTGGTACTACTTAGAAATAAAAGAGTACTAAATTAGTGATGCATATCACTGTGTAGGGCGTGCGTACCTGCATGCATCTGTAGAAGGTTGTGCCAGGAATGCAGACGGGAAACGAGAGTAGCCCCGAAGTCCAGTCGTGGAAGCACTCCCACAGCCTTCCTCCTGATGCTGCATCATCGTGGCTGATCAGCTTCTTTGCGGTGACGCCAAATATCATCTGCAGGCACACAGCAGATCGATCGAGACTCATCATACATATAGCCCTTATATTATAGCGAGCGAAGAATTGATAGCGAAGAACGAAGCAGCTAATTAACAACAACAACAACAACAACAACAACAACGCAAGGAATTGAACTACTAGTAAGTAGTAACCCTGGCGGTGGCCGTCCTGACGTCGACGTCCGGGCGGGCGAGCCATGAGCGCAGCTCGTCGCGCGCGCTCCGCTGCACGTCGCGCAGCATCAGCACGGAGCGGGTGGACTGGGGCCCGAAGAGGCGGAGCGCGAGGGTCCTCATGTGGCGGTGGAGCACGCCCAGCTTGGCGGTGATGTTGTCGGCGCCGAAGACGCGCATGAAGGACGGCGGGTACCACATCTGAAACGCGCGCTCCTCCTGCTTGAGCACATAGGCGTTCAGCTCCGCGTCCAGCGACACGATCAGCTCCTCCCCGACGAGGCTCGTCCGGAAGATGGGGCCGTACCTGCAAATTATATATTGAACTCCTCAAGTATATTATATGTACAAGCATGAAATTCCACCACTATTGTTAGCAATCTCTTTAACTACAACTACGTACACGTACGTACGTGATTAATTATCTAGTTTTGGACGTACGGTAATCCCAGTGGTCCTTTCTATACTAATTGGGACGTAGACGATGCAAAATTGCAATAAACACTCGGCCGGTATTTCAACTTGTTTTGTAATCAATCGGACTCTTGACTTATTACGATCGACTATCAACTCGATCGTCATACGGCCACATATATGAAAGAATGAGTCTGTCTTATTCCATCACCAGACGGTTGTGAGCGACAACTGCTCTTTAATTAATGGAGTACTATTAGAAGATCTTGCATTGGTGGTTCATCTATTTAATTAAGAGTGTGTGGAAAAAGAAAGCTATTGTGTTTTTTTTCCGTTTTTATTACCTTTCCAACCGTTTCTGGAAGAAGGGTGGCAATAGCCCTAGGGTGGAGGACGCTGCGAAGTAGTGGAGCGTCTCCCCTAGGAACGGCAGGCCCCTTGACCCCGGCGGCAGCCTCGCTTCTCCTCTCCTCCGCTCGTTCGCCCGCCGTTCCTCCTCCATCTCAACACCAAGATAACAGCTCCCACTCCCAGAGCCAATAAGGTCACGGATACAACAGCCATCAAGTGATGATGCATCCACATTATTACTGAAAATGTAGCTGATGGACTGACTGAGCTAGTATCTCTCAGCTTTCATTAATTTGCTTTTTATGTATATACTTCACCCGCGGCGATGCGTATATATATAGATACAGATACTCCTATAGCAGCAGAGACCAGCAGGTAGTAGTAGCTTGCAGGATGATCTAATCTAAGAAGTACGTGTACGTTTTGCGTCACTGCAAACGATCAGGATATGATCGAGCCCCGATCATAAGCATTGTTCACGTGCAGTGCAAGGGCTGGCCAGTTTTCAGACCATATATCCATCGAGGTCACTGCAAATCTGCAGCTGAAAGGACAAACGGAGAATGGACAGCCTAATTTAGCAGCTTCATCAGAGATGATCGAGAGATAGAGGAGCACGTACGGAGAGTCAGCAGTTGTGCTGGTTAATTAGTTTCCTTCCCTTCCCCAGGCAGCCAACCATGTATGACGTATGTGCGTACCCTTCTCCATGAAAGTCTCCTTTCTCTCTGTGTGCGGTTAAATCGGATAATATCGGACCCGTTCCTTTCACAAAAAATTCTTCATCGCCGTGGAAAATAATTCCTATCCAACCAATCAAGCTTTAATGGCGGTTTTGGTAATTTGGGTTCATGCAGACACTGAGATCGATGTCACAAATACTCCGACAGGGCCGTCGATAGGCACTGCAAGGTGGGCGACCGAACAGGGCCCCCCACCTCACATCCTTCAGGGCGTCCGCAATGGTTGTCAAATACTAGTAGCTAGCTAGGAGGAATTTTATTGGCTCTTAATAGTACCTTACAAATAGCTAGCATCCTTCACAGCCCAGTAGTAGATCAGTGATTCAGAAGTTACAACGTCGAAAGCTCCGATTGCGCAGCCTGGTGGCTCTAAGCATCCTCTCTCAAGATGGCAACGGGTACCCAAAATCCGAGTACCCGACGGGTTTTACTCGATAAGAAAACAGGTATAGAATAAATTTTATACCCATGGGGATGTTATTGGGCACAATCCTGTACCCATCGGGTATATATAGCGGGTTCCCGTATACCCGCGGGAAAGAAACACCCACAAGAATTACTAGATGGCCTTAGTAATTTTAGCCCATAGAGAGCCCATCATTATGGCCCAAATCTGACTAAACCCTGGTGAAACAATCCCTCAAACCCTAGTCCGTGCACTCCACTCCCTCCCCGTAAAGATGTGCAACCGGACCGCCCGGTCTGGTCTAGGCACGGCCCGACGGGCCGTGCCGAAGCAGGCCACCGGCCGCACCATCAGCCCAGGCACGGTCCGGTCGGGCCATGGGCCGGCCCAAAGGCTCGCGAGCCCACCGGGCCCAACAGGCCTGCAATGAAATCTACATTTATTTATATATTTTTATATTTATTCATATATTTTTATATTTATTTATATAATTAAATTTATTTATATATATTTAAATTTATTTATATTTATATTTATATTTTATGTATATATATATACCGTGCCAGGCCGGGCCGGCATGCGGGCCGAGGGTGCGGCCCAAGCATGGCCTGCTACAGGCTTCGAGCCGGCCCGAGTCCGGTAGCTACCATGCTTGGACCGGGCCGGCTAGGGTCCGGTAGCTACCGTGCTTGGGCCGGGCCAAATCTTCGTGCTTTGGGTCGTGCCCTTGGCCCACGGGCTGCATGCTCAACTTTATCTTCCCGTCCCCTTCCCAGCCACGCCGCACACAGGCGCAGTCACCGCTGCAAGGCATCATGGGCTCGGGGTCAGGCCGTCGGCCATCGTGGAGTCCGCGTCCCGCGACTGCGTCTCCTACTCTGACCCGTCTGGCCGTCCCGTAATCCCGTGTCCCGTCGCTGCATCGGAGTCGAGCTCGGGGCTCGGCTGCTCGGGAATCGGGATCGGGAGTCCGCCGTCCGCACCTCACTTATAATTCTTCTTTCGTCTAAAAAAGACGTTTGATAGGTATATTGCAATATTGTATATACGGATGTTGCAAAAGTAGATCGGGGATATTGCATAAGTTGCGTATGTTGCAAGTGTTTCAGAGACATGTTGCAAGAGTTTATTTAAAATGTTTCATCTGTTCTAGATGTATATTGCAAACTTTATGGTCAGTATATGTTACATATGTTTGTACACATGTGTTGCAACAGTATGTTGCAAATATTTCATCTATTTTCAGTGTTTTCATGTTGCAAATTATAAGTGTTCTATCTAGATATTGCATATGTACACATATGTTGTAGGTCTATGTCTTAGATAGATGTTGCATATGTACATATATGTTGTACGTTTATGTTTCAGATGTTTTATCTGTTTGAGACGTGAGTTGTATTAAAGAGTGTTTTATGTTGTTTCAGATGTTTTATCTGTTTGAGACGTGAGTTGTATTAAAGAGTGTTTATGTTGTTTCAGATGTTTTTATCTGTTTGAGACGTGAGTTGTATTAAAGAGTGTTTTATGTTGCACGTGTTCTATGCTGTTGGAAAAAGGTAGGGAGCGTGTGGGGAGTGATGGTGGCTGCATATGACACGGGCGCCGAGAATGAGGCGTGGTGAGCCGGCGATCGGCCGACGTGGCGTGCGGCGCGCTGGGCCTGGCGATCGAGGGGGGCACGACGAGTCGAGTCGGTGCGCCTGCGAGGCGGGGTGCACGGATAGGGGCGTGTCTGGCACGGAAAAAATAACGAGATTGCAGATTTTTGCAGCTGACAGGCGAGTAGTTAATGCAACGTAGCTAGCCACAGAGGAAGAGCTGGGCTTCGGCCTGACGGTGCCGCGGAGCTTTTACTGGGCTTCGTCCTGGAGTTCGTCGCGCGAGGTGGGATAAGCCCAGCTGGCGGGGGGCTTCGATTATTGTCGAACGGAAGTGATTAGAGCCCATCGAGGCCTTTGTCGGCCTTAACTGTGTCGGGCTTCGCAAATTCCGGATGCGTCATGTTTTCTGTGTTCTGTTTTTGGTAACAATTGTTGTGAAATTTCAGCATAATCCCTGTGAAACTCTCGTGTTCTAAAGTGGGTCCGAGAGTATGTGTGGACTTTGGAGCATATTTGGATTATACAGAAATCTGGGGTGAGTGACGTTTGGATTAGAACATTCCGATCTTGGTTGTATTTTTGAACAATTTTTTTTTGTTTCAAAATCAGCGTGCTGCTTGCATCGTCGTCTGCTTTTGGCATGGGTTCGTCTCCTCCCTCACCACCGGAAAACTTTGCTCCAATGATAGAAATCCGAAGCGCAATGGTGTTCTGTCGCGGATGCTGAAACTGTTGCAGTGATTGTGATTTGTACAAGCCCAATACAAACGGTTTTTGAACCAGTAGAATAAAAATAGTTGTGATGAGCCGGTAGAGTCACTACCGATTTCTAAAACCGGTAGTGATGAGGTTTTCCTATAACTAAAAAAAATAGATTGAAAACTAGCAAAATAAATATATTGAGCACCGAACCAGCTCCTAGTAGTTACCCACACGGTCGCACGTCACAACGTATTTTTACACGCGACAAACGCGTGCTTTGTAGATATAACAGTACGTTCGTCCTCTAACCACTCCACCTGTAAGACACTTGTGTCTAGTTGAGATATCTATCCTCCTCATTCTATCTTCATTCGGTTTTAAAATAATTATTTAGGGCCCTAAATAAATTAAATCAAAAAAGTTGTCAACTGCAAAGTTTTATGACTTTTCGAGATCTACAACTCTTGTTTTGGTTGTTTCTCCATCCGATGTCATTTGAAGAATTTGAATTTCAAATGTAAGGTAAATATGAGGAAATTCAAACATAAATTTTCTTACATAAATGATTCCAAACGAAAAAGTTATCAACTGCAAAGTTGCATAACTTTTCAAGATATATAAGTTTTGTATTGATCATTCTTCATCCAAGATTATTTGAAAAATTCAAATTTTAAATGTGACAATTCAAATGTTTTTTTAGGTGGATAGATGATTTTAAATGAAAAGGTTGACAACTATAAAGTTGCATAACTTCTCGAGAACTACAAGTTTTGTATTGATCATTTCTTCATCCGAGATCATTTGAAAAATTCAAATTTTAAATGTGAGAATTCAAACGTTATTTTAGTTGGATAGATGTTTTAAATGAAAAAGTTGTCAATTATAAAGTTGCATAACTTTTTGAGATCTACAAGTTTTGTTTAGTCATTTGTCTATTCGAGATTATTCTATACTAACACATTCGAATTGCATAACTCACTTGTGATACATATGGATTTCTTTCAAGATATGAACTCTATATAATCTTATAAATCAAATATTTTTATATTAAGACGATCTTAAATAAAAAAAGTTATCAACTACAAAGTTGTAGATCTCATTGAGTACTATAACTTTGATATAAACTTCATCTTCATCATACATCATATGAGGAAGTTATGAAGTTTTTCATAAGCCTAACGCTAAGCAATGATCCGGCAGTGATAGTATCACTAACGGTTCATGGCTAAAATCGATAGTGATGACCCAATATCACTAGTGATTCATTGCTAAAACCGGTAGTCATGTTCGAAATACCACACCGGTTGGTCATATCACTACCGGTTTAGCCAAAAACCGGTTGTGAATGGTACATCACAACCGGTTCTTTGAAACCGGTAGTGATACGCCGTTTGTGAAGACTAAATCTGTAGTGCTGATACTTAGTGAGGCGATTTGCGAAAACATATTTCTCATATTATTAATATATATAATATTGAGTCGCGGATCCTTCTGACATAAAAAAGAAAGAGCTTTTTCACCTCCACACTATTAGAGAGAGAAAAAATGACCTTGCAAACAAAATCATATATAGAATATAATATACTCCTCCGTATAGTTTTGGACGTCGACACGGTCTCCAAAGTTCAACTTTGACTCTCTTTATACTAAAATATTTATCAAAAAATATTATATATATATATATATGAAAGTATTTTTTTTAAGACAAATCTTTATTAACATATGGTTTTTATATTCTCGAACTCGACAAGTTAAAAGTTATTTATGATTTATATTCTTAATGTTTGACCGAAACTATGTCTAAAACGTCATATATTTTATATACAGGGGGAGTATTTGATTTGATGCTGCTGCTGAGTGGTGGTGGTGAAGGATGCTCGTTCAGTCGTGTTTGGGACACAGCATGAACAATGTAGTAGTTATGTCAAACCCTCCGTACGACTCGGTGTACCGAAAAGGATAGATGCTTCTATGGATGGGATCCAAATTAAATAGGGATCCCAATTAAATAGGCGTTCCTCCCCGAGCACGGGATCGGAGCTAGGTTGATTCACGGTTATACTATATTATAGCTAGGTACGTAGCTAGCTCGTTGATTGATTCCACTTTACTGTGATTAATTGTATCTTCATCATCACATTATATTGCTAAATGTACGGTCCGTTTGGTACAGCTCAGCTTCACTAGTGAAGCTGTTTTTTTAGGTGAAGTAGTAGTTATGAGCAACTTACTAGGTGAAGCTGAGCTGTTTTGAAAATAGTGTTTGGCAAAACAGCTTCACCAACAACTTCAGCATGGTTGGAAGAGAGAAATAGAGGTGTAAACTGTGAAAAGCTATTTTTTTTAGTTTCATGGATGAAGCTGTTTTTGTAAGAGAGGGGATAAAACAGCTTCATAGGTGAAGCTGTTTTGTAAATGGTGTTTGGCAAAAAAAAAAAACAGCTCATAACAATTCATGAAGCTGTGTTGTGAACTGTACCAAACAACAGGCCCTACGTGTGCGGCCACGGGAGAAAACTAGCTAAAACACCGCAGATGAGAGGACACACCGTACGCACAGTCGCTAAAATCAAACCTGCTGCATCATCATCCGTGGAAACTGTGGTTTATTTACTGCAAGTGTCCCGAACAACCAGCAAATCGATGAGAGATGATTGCCGGCCGGCCGTATGTAATGAACGCGTAATTTCTCCCGTACGTGTCATTTTCGCACGTGTGTGAGCGGGGACGAAGCAACATCTCACACTGGTACAGACGACGCGTAGTACTTGCTTGCCGACAGTGTACTATAATATATAAGTATATATGTAAGTATAAGTACACAGAGCTCGATCAGCTCCAAAATTCTTCTTCCTTCTTCCCTGTATGCTGCCGACGATTCATGCATGCATATATGCATGAGGTCCATATGGCGGACGATATATATATATATATGCATGTGGGGCGAGAGACAAATGCTCGATCTGGATGCTGGATGATGGAGCTGCTGCTGCTGCCTGCTGGACTAGATAGATAGGTCGGAAATTAATCCGTCACCACTCACCACTCACCCGACCAGCAGATAGATGGACTAAAAGTTGCAGGGCGGCGGTATTGCAGTTCAGAAACTGCGTACCATCGGCGGGGCCTCTGCGATGATGATCTGCTGCTGTGTTGTTGGGTCGATTCAATTCTGAATTCTCCCTACCAAAAAGATGGATCATTTTGTGTCCCACCCGTCACTCTATCTAGCGGCCACATGTGCACTCACACACACACACACACACACACACACACCGGCTGGCCAAATATATATGATGGAGACGTACGCGCTCGTGCTCTATCCAGCTGGCTATATCGATCGATCTCCACTGCACGGATCGCGCGCGAGAGAGCACCACCGTAAAATCAAAAATTTCTACCGTCGTCGGCCCGCGCGCGTAACGCACAACGATCGTAGCAAAAAGGCTAATCCCCGTACGTCTCATTGCGCACCGTCGCCATGCATGCCATCTGACGAAGATTTATTAGTATACATATAAAAATATATGTGTGAGGTTAGCAGCATAATAAGCTGTTACTGTCGTCGTCGTGGTCGCTGTCCTCGCGCATCTTAGCTGTACGTCTCCAATACTGCAATGCACTGCACTGCAAATGCGATCCAATTGCAAACGCCTGCAGGCCGGGGTTTGCAGTGCACATAATGCTGGTGGGTGAAGGTAGGTTGGAGTTGGCTAGAAACTCGCTTCTGCATGCATGCCCATCATATCATATCGTGGGATCGGATCCATGGATGCTTCTTCTTTTCTGCCTTTCTCCTCCGTCCTGGCCCTGGTGTCGCCGTCGTCGTCAATAATCCTTCCCGTGTCCTTTTCGATCGCTTCCGTGGTTGTTGAGACCCCTGCGATCCGCTAGAGCTAGCTCTAGAATCGGACGTGGGTGCGGTGGTGGTGGTGGCGCGGCAAAGTTAGCATATCCATCGTTAATTTATTCTCGCACTCGCACCACCGCCTTGCAACACACTGTCTTCACGCACACACATGTGCTCGATCGGTGATGCATGCGGGGACTTTTGGCCTTACACGCTGAAACTGTCTGCGTGTGCGCGTGTCTTGCTCTCCCAGTGTATATATGTGTCCCTGCATCAGTAGTACCAAAGCTTAATTAGCTCGCTCGCCGCCACCGCCCGCACGCACTGCAGACTGTGTGAGCTGCTAGCTGAGTGCTGGGGCTCGCTCGCTCACAGTCTGCAGTGACCACAGCTACCTAGCTCTAGTGTCCGCCGCCTGTGTTCAGCAATCCAAATTAGAATCGATCTAGCTATCAGTGACCACAGCTAGCTAGCTGGAGCTTGCAACTGCGTGCCACACGCGCGCGCATTAATAATGGAGGAAGGGCTCCCGCCGGGGTTCCGGTTCCACCGACGGACGAGGAGCTCGTCACCTACTACCTCACCCGCAAGGTCTCCGACTTCGCCTTCGCCACCCGCGCCATCGCCGACGTCGACCTCAACAAGTGCGAGCCATGGGACCTCCCAAGTAAGCAGCAGAGCACGCGCACCATATTGACTCATTGCTTCCGCAACAGAACAATTTGGTTCTTTTATTCTGACTATCTTTCGAGCCATGTGCATGCATGCATTCATGGAAGATTATTATTGGAACAAACTATACTAGATGTCCGAAAGGAGATCTTTTTTTTTTCTTAATTAATTAGTTTGGAATTTCTTAACAAGACCAAACAGAAAGTTTCTAGCCAAGAACTTCCTAACTAACTGCGCGTTTGTGTGTGTGTGTTTTTTTTTTAATTTTTGTAATGTACTTACCTGTCGCGCTTCTCTCTAAGTTTAAGATTTGGTGAGAATTTCAATGCCTTGGACCTTAGTTTACTAGTTGCATCCATAAACCAAGGTCACACCTTTCCAGTCACTGCACGTAACACTGCAGAGTGCAGACTACACTACAGTGACTGCACTTGACTTAGTCTCTGGCCATACATATCTACTTACACACTTGCATGTAGTGCTCCAGTGAACGATCAAGAAGAATTCAAGAAGAGTAGTACTCATTCAAGAATACTATCAGTTAACCATATTGACAATATACATATAGGGCATACAATACAAAATGCACAGTTACACTATATATGCCCAAAATCTATATTTAGAACTAAGCGTGGTATGCACATTAATTAGTAGAGTATTCTAAGCATGTACTCCCTCCGTATCGTAAATAGATATCGTTTTGGATAAAGTTTGCCTCAAACATTGGAAATATAAATCATGAATAACTTTCAAAATATTGAGTTTAGAGATGTAAAAATCATATAAATAAATTTGTCTTGAAAAATACTTTTATAAAAATATACATATATCACTTTATAATAAATTTTTAAAGACCAAGTGGTCAAAATTATACTTTGGAGATCGTCGTGTCACTGTCCTAAATGACATATCAAAGCGATACAGAGGGAGTAACTCTAATAATTAATGTGCATTCATGTATGCAGGCAAAGCTAGCATGGGTGAGAAAGAATGGTACTTCTTCAGCATGCGTGACAGGAAATACCCGACGGGATCCGGACGAACCGCGCCACCGATTCGGGCTACTGGAAGACGACGGGCAAGGACAAGGAGATCTTCCACTGCGGCATGCTCGTGGGGATGAAGAAAACCCTAGTCTTCTACAGGGGCAGGGCTCCCAAGGGCCAGAAGACCAGCTGGGTCATGCACGAGTACAGGCTCCAGAACAAGTTCCCCTACAAACCCAACAAGGTACATGCAAATGAATTCTTTATTAATCATATATTTATTTGTTGGACATCACAAGAGATAAGCTAATTAATTAATTAATGTTATTATTATGTCATGGACGAATCGATCGAAGGAGGAATGGGTGGTGTGCAGGGTGTTCAAGAAGTGCCAGGTCATCAAGATGAGACCGCCGCAGGACGACAGCCCCACGATGGGCTCCCCATGCCACGACGCCGCCAACGCCTCCTCCCTGGGCGACCTCGGGGAGCTCGACGTCTCCTCCATCCTCGGAGGCCTGGCCGCGGCGGCGGCGGCGCACACATCGTCCGGCTCGCCGCCGGGAGCGCTGCACCACCAGGGCTCCGCCGCCGTCGTCCCCGAGAGCTTCGGCGCCCACAGGGTGGTGGACATGAACGCGTACATGAGCTGGATGGCGGCGGCCAACCAGGGCGCCGCAGCGGCTGCTGCGGCCATGCTTCCCTGGGCCACCACGCCGTCGCCGGCGGGATTGTTCGGCGGCAATGTCTTCGCGCCGAATAACCACCAGCTGGTGCAGCAGCAGAAGCCGCGCTTCCGTTCGCCGGGTGCAGCCAGCCGCGAGAGCTCGGGGCGTCGTGGCAAACGTTGGCGAGCATGCCATGTTCGGCAGCTCGGTGGTGAAGGTTGGCATGGAATGTGATTCAGCAGCAGCATCCGCCGGAGCAGCAGCTGGGAATGGAGGAGTCAACATGGAGAACATTCTGATCATCTATCGCATATATATTATTTATAATATAATACACGCGCAAACAAGACTGTTACTACTACGTACGCGGCCAGATCGAGATCAACGTACTTGATGTGATCAATTCTTGTCAAAAAAAAAAAAATTTGATGTGATCAATTAATATATACACTTGTAGGGGGTATTCTAGGTTTATATGGGACAACCCATTTGGTCGAAATCAGTAAACATAACTAGAAGTGCATGTTATGCTAAAGGGACAAACCCATTATTAGGTTAAAAAAAAATCAGTCATGTCTTACTATAGAAGTGAACGTGTCTGTTCATTTGTGTGCTATGTTTTGTAAGAAAAAAATATTATACACTTGGTCGACTTGTCATTGATGATGAAATTTCTTAGCCGGGTCCTTGAACTTGTACAACAAAATTTCAACAATATGTTGTGTAAGTATCTCACTTAACTAAGGTATATCCCAACATACATGGATTAAGCACTACGGGAAAACCAATCTTTGCCGAGTACCTCGCACTTTGTCGAGTGTTTTTCTCGGGCACTCGACAAAGAGCTTCTCTGCCGAGTGCCAATAAAAATACTCGACAAAGAATTTCTTTGCCGAGTAAAAATACTCGGCAAAGAAATGTGTTTTTTTTTTGGGCTACTATTTTTTTCTGGCACTCGGCCAAGAGCTCTTTGCCGAGTGTTTTTTTGACACTCGGCAAAGCCAATTTTCAAATCATATTTTGAAACAGTAAATTAATCCAAATGACAAAGTTTTCAACTACAAAGTTGTTTAACTTATCAAGATGAATAATTTTGTTTTCGTGATTTCTTCATTTGACAAACTTTAAATAAATTTGTTCACAAATCTTACATATCTCTCCGGTAGTTTATGAAACTACAAGAGTGATATATAATGTTTGTGAACAATATTAGAACCACAATGTCGGATGCACAAATAGTCAAATATCCAAAATAAATTTATAAATCTTGACAAGTTATGAAAGTTGTAGTTGATAACTTTTTATTTGAAGCATGTTTTTAAATAGCGAGCTAAAACTAAGTGTTTAGCGTTTATAAACTGTAATTAGCGGACTTTAGCGGCAAAATAGCGACAGAATTGTGCATGAACGCAAATAGCGGCACAATTTTTTCAAGCTATTTCGGGCTATAGCGGCAAAAATAGCGGGCTATTTAATTCCATGATTTGAAGTCATCTAGTTATGCAAAACTGTGTTCGAATTTGAAAATTTGAAAATTTGAATTTTTTAAAAGACCTCGGATGGAGAAATGACCAAAACAAAAGTTATAGATCTCAAAAAATTATGAAACTTTGTAGTTGACAACTTTTTGATTTGAATCTTATCTTGCAAAACTGTATTTGAATTTAAAAATTTTGAAATTTGAATTTTTTAAAATACCTCAGAAGGAGAAATGGCCAAAATAGAAGTTGTAGATCTTGAAAAGTTATGAAACTTTGTAGTTGACAACTTTTTGATTTAAAATTATCTCTTATCAACGAAAACTACATTTCAAATTGTCACATTTGAAATTCAATTTTTTTATAAATGACCTGGGATGGAAAACTACCAAAATAAAAGTTGTAGATCTCAAAATTAGAAAACTTTGTAGTTGACAACTTTTTAATTTGAATTTGTTTAGGGCTTGGATTTAGTAAACTACACTGGATTTAGTATAATATATGGGGAACCGAAACGGAGATAGAATGTATGTGAGTGTGTAGTGCAGTGGTAGAGGAGGCTCCGCGCGAGTGAGAGATCGCGTGAGTTCAAATCCTGCTGGTTGCATGAAACAAAATCAAAATTGCGCGAAAAATACCACAACTGCGAATTCGAAGGGAGATGGGTGGGCGCTGCCCGGCGGGCCCTTTCCCCGATTAAATAAAAAATTTTCCCTATTTTTTGGATTTTTTTCATTTTTTCTTTGTCGAGCACTTTTCTTTGCCGCCGAGTGTTCTTTGCCGAGTGTGACACTCGGCAAAGCCTTTACCGAGTGTATTTAAGCCTTTACCGAGTGTATTTAAGGCTTTGCCGAGTGCCCCAAGCACTCAAGCAAAGAATTGATCTCCCGTAGTGAATGTCAGATTGGTTTAATTAGATTTCTTCATACTATCCGATCGAGTGGATCGTAAATTATGTGCATCATACAATCCTTGTTTAGTTCCGGTAAATGATAAAGGTTAAATAAAAATGTCCTAAATATAATACAAAAAGTAAGAATTGCATATCCATGTCCAAGCAGTTAGTTAAATCCATGCTGTATCACAAGCAACAATTGCATATACCGCAACCAAGAAAGTATAGTATTTAGAACCTTTCTATTTAGTTTTCTCATTTGAAACTAAGGATAATTGTGCCTTAAAAAAAATGTGCCTTGTTTATTTAACTATTTGTCTACGTGTTCAATGGCCCAACTAATAAAGTTTTTCCTTTAAGGATCGTTGAGGCACTTTGACTTAGTTTAATAAATATGTAGCTGATTAGCCCCAACCAACAGATGCACAATTAACCTTTTAAACACCTTTCTATATTTATTTATCTAACTTTTGTAGGTGTATTCTCAAACTTTTAGGTGGACAATGTTTCTCAATTAGATTATTTATGGACCTTCTCCAAATATTCTTTACGTACCTTGCGCCTCCGTAATTGAATCTTGAAATGCATAAACCACAAAGTATGTTTTTATTCGTAAATATTATTTCAATGCGTCAAAGGAAAATTTACAAGTTTCAAACCATATAAATCAAATATAGTTTTCACACTGAAAGCTCCAAAGTTTAGTTTTTCACTACAATTCAACACAATGGAACATGTCAAAGGAATATTGAATAATGGCTATAACAAGTTCATATAGAAGTGGAACTAAGCTTGGTGTAATAATAATTAGCCATGACACAGGTTCCACCTAAACTGAAAGTAATATTTACTCACTTCCGAACTTGATGAAAAGCGCTTAGTAGTGGCTATATGCATCCATGAGACAAGTAAGATGCTAGTTGGATCGAAGGATCAAATTAGCTTTCAAATCCTCTTTTGATTAGCATATACTCCCTCCATTCCAAATTATAAGGCATTCCAAGAATCTTGGATTCGACCAAAATTATAGAGAAAATACAAAAAATAATAACATCAAATATGTATATTATGAAAATATAACTAATAAAGAATCTAATTATACTTAGTTAGTATCATAAATATTATTATCTTATTATATAAATTCGGTCAAAGTTAAAAAAACTTTGACTCTCCAAGATTTTTGGAATGACTTATAATTTGGGATGGAGGGAGTATAAATGATATCTGATTTCCTTCCGAAGATGGTCAAGGTATTAATGCAGCCATGGCATATATTATTTCTCCCTGTCGTCCAAACTCCAAACGTAGAAAAGCCAACGGAGTTGGGCCGTGTGCTTCTCGGCTTTCGTCCCGGGCTGGGTCACTCACTGTTGCCGTTCTCCGCACAGCCCACGGAGGCAGTTCCAAGACCAATAGCTGTATTTATTAAATCTACCCGTTGCCACGTTGCCTGTACTACTGTATTAGAAAAAAAGAGCAATATTTTTGCAAAAAAATAAAATCTACCCGCCCAATTAAATTAGTCATGAAATGACGAGGGCTAGAATTCCCGTCAGTCCAAGGGTTTAAATCCAACCATTATACATACAAATACAAAGCCTAGATTGAAACAGTGTCCTTTTTAGGTCTCTCGGTATCAGAATCTAGATATTCGCCATCCAATACCAGACTCCAATCTATATACTCAAAATCGGATATACTCTCTCTGTTTGTGAATAAATCAATTCCTAGAATCCACATCAGTCAAACCTTTTAATTTTGATTATCTTTATACAAAAGAGTAATAACATCTATGACACAAATTGAGCATATTATGAAAACACATTCTATGGTATATCTAATGATACTAATTTCATACCATAAATATTGATATTTCTTTGTACAAATTAGGTCACGGTTTTAAAAGTTTGCCTTAAGATAACTCTAGAAATCTTTTTATTCATAGACGGAGAGAGTGATGATATGAATATTTAGTATTTACTAGCTATCACCTGATCTGAATTAATTTTTACGTACTCCTTCCGTATAGGAAATAGATGACGTTTTGGATAAGGTTTCGGTCAACATAGAGAATAATATCAAGAATACTTTTAAATTATTGAGTTTAAAAATATACAAACCATATGAATGGATTTGTCTGAAAAATACTTTCATAAAATATAGTTATCACTTTTTTGATAAATATTTTTTTGTGTGTAAATGAGTCAAGTTATACATTGGAGACTGTATCGATGTCCAAAACATCATCTATTTCCTATACGGGGTCTATTTTAGTTCTTTCTCATGCTGCTCTATTACTTCACTATATCATCACTTCTAGCGTTAACAATCGAACATGTACCATTATATCAACCTAATTTTCTCCCTCCGTCCTAAATATAAAGGAACTAAGATGATTGTCCTAATTAGCTTGTCGGTGGTACGAAAAAGGGTACCCCCATCAACGCACACACCCGAACGCTCCGTCTCCGTCTCGCCCGAGCCCTCCCAGCCAGGCCTCGGGCGAACGCTCCGTCTCCGTCTCGCCCGAGCCCTCCCAGCCAGGCCTCGGGCGAACGCTCTGTCTCCGTCTCGCCCGAGCCCTCCCAGCAAGGCCTCGGGCGAGCACGATCGCTCTCCGTCTCGCTCGAGCCCTCCAGGCCTCGGGCGAGCGCGCCCCCACACTCGAGCCTTAACGCACGGACCTCGAGCTGCACAGACAGCCGTACCAGCCCATACCACGCATTTAATGCCTTCACCTACTCCGGTCATGTCCACTAGTGCACAGCATGTACCACAGTAACTCGGTGTAAAGGTCAAGTCTCGTTTTCACCACAAGCATGGGCAAAAGGGCACCAGTACAGCACTGTTCGGCCAAGCCAGGCACTGTAACCCCTCGAGGTCGGGCCTACGCGCCCCTCGAGCCCTGCACTGTAACACCTCGAGGCCGGCTCCGCGCCCCTCGAGCCCCCGTGGCACCACCTCGAAGCCGGCTCCGCGCCCTTCGAGCCCTAACTACTTTCGTGCTATTGGAGGACAGGTACCCCAAGACCCGGAGGGACCTCACCGCGTACTGTACATTCCGGGATGGGTGCTGTACGGCTCCCGCCTTGTCGCGCCACCACGTCCGCGCCCAGGATGGAAGCCACGACCCAAGGACGCCTCAACAGCGACGATCACATCGGCTCCAGTGGCCCCGACAAGACGGGTTCCTACCCTTCTCCGTATGGGGCACCATACGCCCCGACACCTGTAATACCTTTATGTAACCCTGGCCTCCCCTTGCTCTATAAAGGGGACACTAGGGCCCTCATTCAGAGGAGGAACACACGAGTCCACACACAGGCACGAGTCCGGACTCCGGTCCACGCTCACTGAGCTTGTATTCTCCCCTGTACAAGCACTTAGGTGCAAGTAATACAAGAACATTCCCCCCCGCTGGACGTAGGGCCTTCTTTGCCCGAACCAGGATAAATCCTTGTGTCCTCTTGCATCACCATCCAGGAAGAGAAGCACGCGATCATATCACTCGTTGGTGTGATACCCCCGGGTACGAAACACCGACAGTTGGCGCGCCAGGTAGGGGACTTCGCGTGTCCGAGCCGATTTCTCGTTGATTCCTGGATGGCTTCATCCCCTCTTCCGTTCTCGGCTGGTGCCGTCGTCTGGTTCGGGAGCCTCGAGTTCCTGGCCACAGGCAACGGCAACGAGCTGACTCTGCTCTCCACGAAGGGCCTGAGCGGAGTGCGTGTCACGCCACCCCGCGCGGGGGCGTGACGCGTCCCCCGCACCACCACACGTCGCCACATCGCGAGCGGCGCCGTCGTCACCGTCGTCGCCGGGCGCAGGCGGTGCCCGCGGCAAACACCTACGCCCCCGTAGCCGGTGCAGGGTCCCCAAGGGGAAACCAGCCCGGCGCGCGGCCGGAGACCTCCAGGGCGCACCCGCGCCCGCCTAGCGACTTCGCATTCATCATGCGTACGGACCAGGAACCAGGCCAGAGGCCTCCGAGCCGTGCGCCGTCGACGCCGCTCAGCCTCCTCCCGCACGGGTCGCGCCGCGCTCGACGCCAGCGGTTCCCGGTCGGCCTCGACAACTCTGCGGCTGTATACGCCCACCGCCTCGACGAGCGCCATCAGGACCAGACGGCGGCGGACCGGAGCAGCGTTCGGCGCGCTGCTGCAGGCCATGGCCAGCCTGGAAATCGTCCACCCCGCGTGCGTCGACCGCGACTTCTTGCGACCCTTCGAGCCACCTCGGCGAGCCACCGTCGGAGAATGGTACCGCGAGCTGCGGTCCCAGCATCGGTCAAGGCGGCGTGCCGTCAACAGCTCCGACTCCGACGAATACGACTACCACGACCCCGACCTCTGGGATCCCACCAGGGAGTGCTTCCAACTCGAGGGAGTCGTATGCGATACCGAGGACGAAGGCGACGACGACAGGCCGGCCCTCGACCTAGAGGGACCTAGCGACGTGGCCGCGGCAGGCGGATCACGCGTTCAGGGAAGGGACGAACCTCGGCACCGGCTGTGCCGCCTAAGCACGACGATGGCCGGGCGGCGCAACTCGCCCAAGTGCAAGAGGCAATCACCAAAGCCGAGGAGGAACGGCGACACCTGCTGCAGCTCCGGCAAACCCTGATGCAGGAACCACCCCAGCCCCGAGGAGCCGGAGCTCGAGGCCGGCTCGAGAGGTCCACCGGCGGATCCTCGAGGACGGGGCACCAGCACGCCCCGAGGTATGTTTCCCGCGAGCTGGGCAGAACGTGGTGGCCGCGGCTATGATGCTCCGTGACCTGCCCGCCGTCTCCAACCCCGATGCCAGGCGCATGCTCGGAGAAATGAAAACCTCCTCGAGACAGCCGCGGTACAACAGGCCGAGAGCTCGGCGTCACGCCGACGCGGAGCAGCCTCGGGGAGACCGGCGGACACGCCCCACGACGCTCGCGAGGCATCCGTCCACCAGCCGGACGCCTCTCGAGCTAGGCCAGTCCGCGAACGGATCGTCGACAACCGGCCACCTCGAGACCCCAACGACGCCCGCAACGACATCAACCGACGGCGCAAGGACAAGGGGGCCCAAGAGCGTGGCTATAGCGCCCATCGAGGGGGCGCTACGACAGCGACGAGGACCGGCAGGTCCTCGAGCCCCCGGCCCCCGAGTCTTCAGCCGGCCATCCGCAGCTCGACCCTCCCCGACCGCTTCCGACCGCCGACCAACATCGTGAAGTATGACGGGGAGGTCGAGCCCAAGCTCTGGCTCTCGGACTTCCGCCTTGGCTGCCAACTGGGCGGAGCGAAGAACGACGACCGCGTGATCATACGTCAACTCCCACTTTACCTCTCGGACACCGCCCGCCGGTGGCTCGAGGGGCTCCCGCCGGATCGGATCCATGACTGGGCCGACCTAGTCAGGGTCTTCGACGGGAATTTCAAGGGGACCTGCGTGCGTCCAGGCAACCCCTGGGACCTACGGCGTTGCAGGCAGGCGGCGGACGAGCCCCTCCGCGACTTTGCTCGACGGTTCTCGAAGCAGCGTCTCGAGCTCCCCCACGTGCCTGACGAGGACGTCATCTCAGCGTTCCTCGCAGGCACGACATGCCAAGAGCTTGTTCATGAGCTAGGACGCTACCGTCCCGGACGGTCGAGGACCTGATGGATCGCGTCACCAGCGCTTTGCTTCGGGCGACGAAGCAGTGGGGGCCTTCTTTGGCCGTTCCACGGACAAAGGCAAGGCGGTGATCGCGCCGGAGGGCTCCAACAAGGGCAACGACGCCAAGAACGACAACAATGACGGCAACAAAAGGAAGAAAAACAAACGCAAGGGCCAGAAGGCGAAGCGTGGCGCCGATGACGACGACGACAAAGAGGTGCTCGCGGGCGCCCTCGAGCCTAAGAAGCCCCGAGGCCCCCCCGATGGGGCTGTTTTCGACCAGATGCTCGAGGATCCCTGTACCTACCACAGGGGCCCCGTAAACCACAAGTTGAAAGACTGCCGACTGTTGAAGGGCTACTACTCCAAGCTCGGCGATAAGAGGGAAGACGCGCCTAAGGGAAAGGATACCGATCGACGCGGCGGCAAGAAACGCAGATGGCGACTTCCCCCCGGTGCGCGACTGCTACATGATCTACGGGGGCCGACCGTCGGGCTCTCAGCTCGAGAAAGAAAGAAGGAGCGCCGGGAAATCTTTTCGCTTGGCCACGACGCCCCCCGGTATCTTGACTGGTCCGATGCGCCAATCACGTTCGACCGTGACGACCATCCGGACCGGTCATAAACCGGGGGCTTACCCCCTCGTCGTCGACCCCATCATAGTCGACGTTCGGTTCTCCAAGGTGTTGATGGATGGGGGCTCGAGCCTCAACATCATATACCTCGAGACCCTCGACCTCCTGGGGATTTCAGAGGGACAGCTTCGACCCAGCGTCGGGGGTTCCACGGAGTAGTACCAGGAAAGAAAGCCCACCCCTTGGGCGCATCGACCTGCCGGTCTGCTTCGGCACGCCGGCAAACTTCCGTCAGGAAACGCTCACCTTCGAGGTGGTCGGCTTCCAAGGGACCTACCACGCCATCATCGGCCGCCAGGCTACGCCAAGTTCATGGCGATTCCTAACTACACGTACTTGAAGCTCAAGATGCCGGGGCCAAAAGGGGTCATCACCGTTGACACCTCCTACGAGCACGCATACCACTGCGACGTGGAGTGCGTCGAGCGGGGGGAGGCCAACGTCCACCTCGACTCGCTCGAGGCCTTGGCAGCTCTGGCCACCGAGGGGGCCCCAGAAGCAAAGCGTCACGCCGGCACCTTCGAGCCGGCTGAGCACACCAAGCAAATACCCGTCGACCCGACCTCGGCCAATGGCAAGACGCTGACCATCAGTACCAGCCTCGAGCCCAATAGGAAGCAGTGCTCGTCGACTTTCTCCGCGCGAACATCGACATGTTTGCGTGGAACCCCTCGGACATGCCGGGCATACCGAGGGAAGTCGCCGAGCACGCCTTGGAGATCCAGGCCGGGTCCAGACCGGTGAAGCAACGCCTGCGCCGCTTCGACGAGGAAAAGCGCAGGATCATCGGCGAGGAGGTGCACAAGCTTTTGGCGGCCGGATTCATCAAGGAGGTATTTTACCCAGAGTGGCTAGCTAACCCTGTACTAGTTAGGAAAAAGAATGGAAAAATGCGGATGTGTGTAGATTACACTGGTCTGAATAAAGCATGTCCAAAAGTTCCATTTCCTTTACCTAGAATTGACCAGATCGTCGATTCCACTGCTGGGTGCGAAGTGCTTTCGTTCCTTGATGCGTATTCCGGCTACCACCAAATTAGGATGAGAAAATCCGATGAGCTCGCGACCTCTTTTATCACGCCATTTGGTATGTATTGCTATGTTACGATGCCCTTCGGCCTTCGAAACGCCGGGGCAACGTACCAACGATGTATGCAGCACATCTTTGGCGAGCACATAGGCAAGACCGTCGAGGCCTACGTCGATGACATCGTGGTTAAAACTAAAAAAGTAGGGAACCTCATCAGCAACCTCGAGACCACGTTCGAGTGCCTCCGGGCCAAGAATGTGAAGCTCAACCCCGAGAAGTGTGTCTTTGGTGTGCCTCGAGGCATGCTACTTGGCTACATCGTCTCACAACGGGGATCGAGGCAAACCCTGAAAAAATCTCAGCAGTCACGAGGATGGGCCCGATTCGTGACCTCAAGGGTGTGCAGAAAGTAACAGGCTGCCTAGCCGCTCTCAGCAGATTCATCTCGAGGCTGGGGGAAAAAGCACTACCCCTCTACCGCCTACTAAAAAAGACGGAACACTTTGCGTGGACCGCCGAAGCCGAGGAGGCCTTAACCAAGTTGAAGGGGTTGCTGACTTCTGCACCAATTCTCGTGCCCCCGCGACCAGCCGAAGGTGACGATTCCCCCGAGCCCCTCCTCCTCTATGTGGCCGCAACCACTCAGGTGGTTAGCGCGGTCATAGCCGTCGAGAGGCACGAGGAGGGTCATACATTGCCGGTCCAGCGACCGGTATACTTCACCAGTGAGGTACTCTCCGAGGCCAAGGTCCGGTACCCGCACATCCAAAAGCTGCTCTACGGCATCATCGTCACAAGGCGCAAGCTCCAGCACTACTTCCTCGCTCATCCCGTGACGGTGGTGTCGTCCTTCCCCCTCGGAGAGATCGTCAACAATCGGGAGGCCACGGGGCGCATCGCCAAGTGGTCCGCCGAACTAATGGGGAGACCATCACCTATGCCCCGCGAAAGGCCATCAAGTCGCAAGCGTTGGCGGACTTCGTTGCTGAATGGACCGACACTCAGCTCCCGCCGGCACAGATTCAAGCCGAGCTCTGGACCATGTACTTCGATGGATCCCTCA
>CM019823.1:154610918-154640393 GCA_009763385.1 Coix lacryma-jobi var. lacryma-jobi
TCGACTCATGGCTTGCAAAGAGCATCGCGAAGAGCAGGTCCAACGCGGTGTTCTCGTCCATTATAGGGTTTGGCTTGTTCAATTCATCGATCACAAGATCGAAAAAATCCACGTTCTCGCGCTCCGCTGCGTTCCTACGCTCCTCGAGCTGCTGCTTCAGTATCTTCATAACGTTCTTACGTCCCTGCAGGGATCATATATAAAACTTCCTTAATTGTACATGGCACTCGGCAAAGATCACACGACAAAAAAGGTAACCGCAAAGAGCACTTTGTCGAATGCCTTTTGTCGGGCACTCGGCAAAGAAAAACACTCGACAAAGTTTGTCTTGGAAGAGTAAAATTGAAGGATGCTATGGATTTTGAGCAATGGTCACTTCTGTTTAGTAACTTCTTATAGTTTCTTCCTTTTTGTTTTTTCTCTTCCTTCTTTTTTCTTCCTAGCTTCCTTTCTCTGTTGTAATTTGGTTCTGCACTCTTTGTCTTAATAAAGCTCTGCAGGGATGCTTGCAGAAAAAGAGCGTTAGACAAGTCCTAGAGGCTCCGCTGCTACGGTCTCGGGGTCCGTCAACAGCCCTAGGCATGACTACCGCCGCCGCCGCTTCGTCACCGTTGGTCCCTCTCCCTCCCCTTCCGGTATCTCACCGGAGGTCGGTGAGAGTGGAGATCCATCGTTTTTAATAAGTTTTTCTAGTAGATCGAGTCTTCTAGAGTTAGAGTTTTAACATGTCAAAGATCTTGGTATTGGGGGTGTATTTCCTTCTCCTCCTCCTCGGCGACGGCGAGGAGGTAGGGTAGATCTGGTCTTTCCATGGTGGCTCTGTTGAAGATGAGGGCGGCAATTTTGGCGTCAACGTCTACATCGACAAGACAACATGAAGACTTTTGTTTCCGGGCTTCGGCATCAAGACGGATCGGAGATGATGTCGCCGCCATGGAATAATTTTCTTCGGTCCCTTCTTTGTTTTGTTGTGGTTGGATCTGGCCACGATGAAGGACTAGGGAGAATAATTTTCAGATCAGTCTTCCTCATTCTTCGGTGGCAGAAATAAGAAGGAAGACACAAGAAAGAAGAAGAAGTTTCTCAACTCCGCCTGCAGGAATGTTGGCCCTCCGTTGGACATCTGTTCTCAGGCCAAAAACAACTGTTGCCGAGTATTTGCCTGTGCGGTCATCTATACGAAGCGTCAATCGGGTTTGGATTTGAGAGTTTGAGCCTTTCACAACATGGGTATAATATAGATGAGAATCAGTTTCTGGATATTCCAGAGTACCTGTAATACGATGATGTACCCAGCTAGAATTTAATACAATTCTTTTTCGTCTAAAAAAACTCTGTATGGGTTCACACCCCTCTAGTTTAAAAAAAACAAAAAAAAACTTGAAAAAATAGGGAAAAAAAAGCTAACGGCAAATAGCTCTTTGCCGAGTGTCAAAAAAAATACTCGGTAAAAAGCTCTTTGCCGAGTGCTAGAAAAAGCACTCGCTAAAGAAATTCTTTGCCGAATTCGGCCAAGAAATTTTTTGCCGAGTGCAAAAAAAAAACACTCGGGAAAGAGAGGTTTTCCGGTAGCTAGAGTTTGAAGATACAACTATTCCTTGAGGATTAGCCTGGTACTACTTAGAAATAAAAGAGTACTAAATTAGTGATGCATATCACTGTGTAGGGCGTGCGTACCTGCATGCATCTGTAGAAGGTTGTGCCAGGAATGCAGACGGGAAACGAGAGTAGCCCCGAAGTCCAGTCGTGGAAGCACTCCCACAGCCTTCCTCCTGATGCTGCATCATCGTGGCTGATCAGCTTCTTTGCGGTGACGCCAAATATCATCTGCAGGCACACAGCAGATCGATCGAGACTCATCATACATATAGCCCTTATATTATAGCGAGCGAAGAATTGATAGCGAAGAACGAAGCAGCTAATTAACAACAACAACAACAACAACAACAACAACGCAAGGAATTGAACTACTAGTAAGTAGTAACCCTGGCGGTGGCCGTCCTGACGTCGACGTCCGGGCGGGCGAGCCATGAGCGCAGCTCGTCGCGCGCGCTCCGCTGCACGTCGCGCAGCATCAGCACGGAGCGGGTGGACTGGGGCCCGAAGAGGCGGAGCGCGAGGGTCCTCATGTGGCGGTGGAGCACGCCCAGCTTGGCGGTGATGTTGTCGGCGCCGAAGACGCGCATGAAGGACGGCGGGTACCACATCTGAAACGCGCGCTCCTCCTGCTTGAGCACATAGGCGTTCAGCTCCGCGTCCAGCGACACGATCAGCTCCTCCCCGACGAGGCTCGTCCGGAAGATGGGGCCGTACCTGCAAATTATATATTGAACTCCTCAAGTATATTATATGTACAAGCATGAAATTCCACCACTATTGTTAGCAATCTCTTTAACTACAACTACGTACACGTACGTACGTGATTAATTATCTAGTTTTGGACGTACGGTAATCCCAGTGGTCCTTATCTATACTAATTGGGACGTAGACGATGCAAAATTGCAATAAACACTCGGCCGGTATTTCAACTTGTTTTGTAATCAATCGGACTCTTGACTTATTACGATCGACTATCAACTCGATCGTACGGCCACATATATGAAAGAATGAGTCTGTCTTATTCCATCACCAGACGGTTGTGAGCGACAACTGCTCTTTAATTAATGGAGTACTATTAGAAGATCTTGCATTGGTGGTTCATCTATTTAATTAAGAGTGTGTGGAAAAAGAAAGCTATTGTGTTTTTTTTTCCGTTTTTATTACCTTTCCAACCGTTTCTGGAAGAAGGGTGGCAATAGCCCTAGGGTGGAGGACGCTGCGAAGTAGTGGAGCGTCTCCCCTAGGAACGGCAGGCCCCTTGACCCCGGCGGCAGCCTCGCTTCTCCTCCTCCGCTCGTTCGCCCGCCGTTCCTCCTCCATCTCAACACCAAGATAACAGCTCCCACTCCCAGAGCCAATAAGGTCACGGATACAACAGCCATCAAGTGATGATGCATCCACATTATTACTGAAAATGTAGCTGATGGACTGACTGAGCTAGTATCTCTCAGCTTTCATTAATTTGCTTTTTATGTATATACTTCACCCGCGGCGATGCGTATATATATAGATACAGATACTCCTATAGCAGCAGAGACCAGCAGGTAGTAGTAGCTTGCAGGATGATCTAATCTAAGAAGTACGTGTACGTTTTGCGTCACTGCAAACGATCAGGATATGATCGAGCCCCGATCATAAGCATTGTTCACGTGCAGTGCAAGGGCTGGCCAGTTTTCAGACCCATATATCCATCGAGGTCACTGCAAATCTGCAGCTGAAAGGACAAACGGAGAATGGACAGCCTAATTTAGCAGCTTCATCAGAGATGATCGAGAGATAGAGGAGCACGTACGGAGAGTCAGCAGTTGTGCTGGTTAATTAGTTTCCTTCCCTTCCCCAGGCAGCCAACCATGTATGACGTATGTGCGTACCCTTCTCCATGAAAGTCTCCTTTCTCTCTGTGTGCGGTTAAATCGGATAATATCGGACCCGTTCCTTTCACAAAAAATTCTTCATCGCCGTGGAAAATAATTCCTATCCAACCAATCAAGCTTTAATGGCGGTTTTGGTAATTTGGGTTCATGCAGACACTGAGATCGATGTCACAAATACTCCGACAGGGCCGTCGATAGGCACTGCAAGGTGGGCGACCGAACAGGGCCCCCCACCTCACATCCTTCAGGGCGTCCGCAATGGTTGTCAAATACTAGTAGCTAGCTAGGAGGAATTTTATTGGCTCTTAATAGTACCTTACAAATAGCTAGCATCCTTCACAGCCCAGTAGATCAGTGATTCAGAAGTTACAACGTCGAAAGCTCCGATTGCGCAGCCTGGTGGCTCTAAGCATCCTCTCTCAAGATGGCAACGGGTACCCAAAATCCGAGTACCCGACGGGTTTTACTCGATAAGAAAACAGGTATAGAATAAATTTTATACCCATGGGGATGTTATTGGGCACAATCCTGTACCCATCGGGTATATATAGCGGGTTCCCGTATACCCGCGGGAAAGAAACACCCACAAGAATTACTAGATGGCCTTAGTAATTTTAGCCCATAGAGAGCCCATCATTATGGCCCAAATCTGACTAAACCCTGGTGAAACAATCCCTCAAACCCTAGTCCGTGCACTCCACTCCCTCCCCGTAAAGATGTGCAACCGGACCGCCCGGTCTGGTCTAGGCACGGCCCGACCGGGCCGTGCCGAAGCAGGCCACCGGGCCGCACCATCAGCCCAGGCACGGTCCGGTCGGGCCATGGGCCGGCCCAAAGGCTCGCGAGCCCACCGGGCCCAACAGGCCTGCAATGAAATCTACATTTATTTATATATTTTTATATTTATTCATATATTTTTATATTTATTTATATAATTTAAATTTATTTATATATATTTAAATTTATTTATATTTATATTTATATTTTTATGTATATATATATACCGTGCCAGGCCGGGCCGGCATGCGGGCCGAGGGTGCGGCCCAAGCATGGCCTGCTACAGGCTTCGAGCCGGCCCGAGTCCGGTAGCTACCATGCTTGGACCGGGCCGGCTAGGGTCCGGTAGCTACCGTGCTTGGGCCGGGCCAAATCTTCGTGCTTTGGGTCGTGCCCTTGGCCCACGGGCTGCATGCTCAACTTTATCTTCCCGTCCCCTTCCCAGCCACGCCGCACACAGGCGCAGTCACCGCTGCAAGGCATCATGGGCTCGGGGTCAGGCCGTCGGCCATCGTGGAGTCCGCGTCCCGCGACTGCGTCTCCTACTCTGACCCGTCTGGCCGTCCCGTAATCCCGTGTCCCGTCGCTGCATCGGAGTCGAGCTCGGGGCTCGGCTGCTCGGGAATCGGGATCGGGAGTCCGCCGTCCGCACCTCACTTATAATTCTTCTTTCGTCTAAAAAAGACGTTTGATAGGTATATTGCAATATTGTTTTATATATACGGATGTTGCAAAAGTAGATCGGGGATATTGCATAAGTTGCGTATGTTGCAAGTGTTTCAGAGACATGTTGCAAGAGTTTATTTAAAATGTTTCATCTGTTCTAGATGTATATTGCAAACTTTATGGTCAGTATATGTTACATATGTTTGTACACATGTGTTGCAACAGTATGTTGCAAATATTTCATCTATTTTCAGTGTTTTCATGTTGCAAATTATAAGTGTTCTATCTAGATATTGCATATGTACACATATGTTGTAGGTCTATGTCTTAGATAGATGTTGCATATGTACATATATGTTGTACGTTTATGTTTCAGATGTTTTATCTGTTTGAGACGTGAGTTGTATTAAAGAGTGTTTTATGTTGTTTCAGATGTTTTATCTGTTTGAGACGTGAGTTGTATTAAAGAGTGTTTTATGTTGTTTCAGATGTTTTATCTGTTTGAGACGTGAGTTGTATTAAAGAGTGTTTTATGTTGCACGTGTTCTATGCTGTTGGAAAAAGGTAGGGAGCGTGTGGGGAGTGATGGTGGCTGCATATGACACGGGCGCCGAGAATGAGGCGTGGTGAGCCGGCGATCGGCCGACGTGGCGTGCGGCGCGCTGGGCCTGGCGATCGAGGGGGGCACGACGAGTCGAGTCGGTGCGCCTGCGAGGCGGGGTGCACGGATAGGGGCGTGTCTGGCACGGAAAAAATAACGAGATTGCAGATTTTTGCAGCTGACAGGCGAGTAGTTAATGCAACGTAGCTAGCCACAGAGGAAGAGCTGGGCTTCGGCCTGACGGTGCCGCGGAGCTTTTACTGGGCTTCGTCCTGGAGTTCGTCGCGCGAGGTGGGATAAGCCCAGCTGGGCGGGGGGCTTCGATTATTGTCGAACGGAAGTGATTAGAGCCCATCGAGGCCTTTGTCGGCCTTAACTGTGTCGGGCTTCGCAAATTCCGGATGCGTCATGTTTTCTGTGTTCTGTTTTGGTAACAATTGTTGTGAAATTTCAGCATAATCCCTGTGAAACTCTCGTGTTCTAAAGTGGGTCCGAGAGTATGTGTGGACTTTGGAGCATATTTGGATTATACAGAAATCTGGGGTGAGTGACGTTTGGATTAGAACATTCCGATCTTGGTTGTATTTTTGAACAATTTTTTTTTGTTTCAAAATCAGCGTGCTGCTTGCATCGTCGTCTGCTTTTGGCATGGGTTCGTCTCCTCCCTCACCACCGGAAAACTTTGCTCCAATGATAGAAATCCGAAGCGCAATGGTGTTCTGTCGCGGATGCTGAAACTGTTGCAGTGATTGTGATTTGTACAAGCCCAATACAAACGGTTTTTGAACCAGTAGAATAAAAATAGTTGTGATGAGCCGGTAGAGTCACTACCGATTTCTAAAACCGGTAGTGATGAGGTTTTCCTATAACTAAAAAAAATAGATTGAAAACTAGCAAAATAAATATATTGAGCACCGAACCAGCTCCTAGTAGTTACCCACACGGTCGCACGTCACAACGTATTTTTACACGCGACAAACGCGTGCTTTGTAGATATAACAGTACGTTCGTCCTCTAACCACTCCACCTGTAAGACACTTGTGTCTAGTTGAGATATCTATCCTCCTCATTCTATCTTCATTCGGTTTTAAAATAATTATTTAGGGCCCTAAATAAATTTAAATCAAAAAAGTTGTCAACTGCAAAGTTTTATGACTTTTCGAGATCTACAACTCTTGTTTTGGTTGTTTCTCCATCCGATGTCATTTGAAGAATTTGAATTTCAAATGTAAGGTAAATATGAGGAAATTCAAACATAAATTTTCTTACATAAATGATTCCAAACGAAAAAGTTATCAACTGCAAAGTTGCATAACTTTTCAAGATATATAAGTTTTGTATTGATCATTTCTTCATCCAAGATTATTTGAAAAATTCAAATTTTAAATGTGACAATTCAAATGTTATTTTAGGTGGATAGATGATTTTAAATGAAAAGGTTGACAACTATAAAGTTGCATAACTTCTCGAGAACTACAAGTTTTGTATTGATCATTTCTTCATCCGAGATCATTTGAAAAATTCAAATTTTAAATGTGAGAATTCAAACGTTATTTTAGTTGGATAGATGTTTTAAATGAAAAAGTTGTCAATTATAAAGTTGCATAACTTTTTGAGATCTACAAGTTTTGTTTAGTCATTTGTCTATTCGAGATTATTCTATACTACTACACATTCGAATTGCATAACTCACTTGTGATATACATATGGATTTCTTTCAAGATATGAACTCTATATAATCTTATAAATCAAATATTTTTATATTAAGACGATCTTAAATAAAAAAAGTTATCAACTACAAAGTTGTAGATCTCATTGAGTACTATAACTTTGATATAAACTTCATCTTCATCATACATCATATGAGGAAGTTATGAAGTTTTTCATAAGCCTAACGCTAAGCAATGATCCGGCAGTGATAGTATCACTAACGGTTCATGGCTAAAATCGATAGTGATGACCCAATATCACTAGTGATTCATTGCTAAAACCGGTAGTCATGTTCGAAATACCACTACCGGTTGGTCATATCACTACCGGTTTAGCCAAAAACCGGTTGTGAATGGTACATCACAACCGGTTCTTTGAAACCGGTAGTGATACGCCGTTTGTGAAGACTAAATCTGTAGTGCTGATACTTAGTGAGGCGATTTGCGAAAACATATTTCTCATATTATTAATATATATAATATTGAGTCGCGGATCCTTCTGACATAAAAAAGAAAGAGCTTTTTCACCTCCACACTATTAGAGAGAGAAAAAATGACCTTGCAAACAAAATCATATATAGAATATAATATACTCCCTCCGTATAGTTTTGGACGTCGACACGGTCTCCAAAGTTCAACTTTGACTCTCTTTATACTAAAAATATTTATCAAAAAATATTATATATATATATATATGAAAGTATTTTTTTTAAGACAAATCTTTATTAACATATGGTTTTTATATTCTCGAACTCGACAAGTTAAAAGTTATTTATGATTTATATTCTTAATGTTTGACCGAAACTATGTCTAAAACGTCATATATTTTATATACAGGGGGAGTATTTGATTTGATGCTGCTGCTGAGTGGTGGTGGTGAAGGATGCTCGTTCAGTCGTGTTTGGGACACAGCATGAACAATGTAGTAGTTATGTCAAACCCTCCGTACGACTCGGTGTACCGAAAAGGATAGATGCTTCTATGGATGGGATCCAAATTAAATAGGGATCCCAATTAAATAGGCGTTCCTCCCCCGAGCACGGGATCGGAGCTAGGTTGATTCACGGTTATACTATATTATAGCTAGGTACGTAGCTAGCTCGTTGATTGATTCCACTTTACTGTGATTAATTGTATCTTCATCATCACATTATATTGCTAAATGTACGGTCCGTTTGGTACAGCTCAGCTTCACTAGTGAAGCTGTTTTTTTAGGTGAAGTAGTAGTTATGAGCAACTTACTAGGTGAAGCTGAGCTGTTTTGAAAATAGTGTTTGGCAAAACAGCTTCACCAACAACTTCATGCATGGTTGGAAGAGAGAAATAGAGGTGTAAACTGTGAAAAGCTATTTTTTTTAGTTTCATGGATGAAGCTGTTTTTGTAAGAGAGGGGATAAAACAGCTTCATAGGTGAAGCTGTTTTGTAAAATGGTGTTTGGCAAAAAAAAAAAACAGCTCATAACAATTCATGAAGCTGTTGTGAACTGTACCAAACAACAGGCCCTACGTGTGCGGCCACCGGGAGAAAACTAGCTAAAACACCGCAGATGAGAGGACACACCGTACGCACAGTCGCTAAAATCAAACCTGCTGCATCATCATCCGTGGAAACTGTGGTTTATTTACTGCAAGTGTCCCGAACAACCAGCAAATCGATGAGAGATGATTGCCGGCCGGCCGTATGTAATGAACGCGTAATTTCTCCCGTACGTGTCATTTTCGCACGTGTGTGAGCGGGGACGAAGCAACATCTCACACTGGTACAGACGACGCGTAGTACTTGCTTGCCGACAGTGTACTATAATATATAAGTATATATGTAAGTATAAGTACACAGAGCTCGATCAGCTCCAAAATTCTTCTTCCTTCTTTCCCTGTATGCTGCCGACGATTCATGCATGCATATATGCATGAGGTCCATATGGCGGACGATATATATATATATATATGCATGTGGGGCGAGAGACAAATGCTCGATCTGGATGCTGGATGATGGAGCTGCTGCTGCTGCCTGCTGGACTAGATAGATAGGTCGGAAATTAATCCGTCACCACTCACCACTCACCCGACCAGCAGATAGATGGACTAAAAGTTGCAGGGCGGCGGTATTGCAGTTCAGAAACTGCGTACCATCGGCGGGGCCTCTGCGATGATGATCTGCTGCTGTGTTGTTGGGTCGATTCAATTCTGAATTCTCCCTACCAAAAAGATGGATCATTTTGTGTCCCACCCGTCACTCTATCTAGCGGCCACATGTGCACTCACACACACACACACACACACACACACCGGCTGGCCAAATATATATGATGGAGACGTACGCGCTCGTGCTCTATCCAGCTGGCTATATCGATCGATCTCCACTGCACGGATCGCGCGCGAGAGAGCACCACCGTAAAATCAAAAATTTCTACCGTCGTCGGCCCGCGCGCGTAACGCACAACGATCGTAGCAAAAAGGCTAATCCCCGTACGTCTCATTGCGCACCGTCGCCATGCATGCCATCTGACGAAGATTTATTAGTATACATATAAAAATATATGTGTGAGGTTAGCAGCATAATAAGCTGTTACTGTCGTCGTCGTGGTCGCTGTCCTCGCGCATCTTAGCTGTACGTCTCCAATACTGCAATGCACTGCACTGCAAATGCGATCCAATTGCAAACGCCTGCAGGCCGGGGTTTGCAGTGCACATAATGCTGGTGGGTGAAGGTAGGTTGGAGTTGGCTAGAAACTCGCTTCTGCATGCATGCCCATCATATCATATCGTGGGATCGGATCCATGGATGCTTCTTCTTTCTGCCTTTCTCCTCCGTCCTGGCCCTGGTGTCGCCGTCGTCGTCAATAATCCTTCCCGTGTCCTTTTCGATCGCTTCCGTGGTTGTTGAGACCCCTGCGATCCGCTAGAGCTAGCTCTAGAATCGGACGTGGGTGCGGTGGTGGTGGTGGCGCGGCAAAGTTAGCATATCCATCGTTAATTTATTCTCGCACTCGCACCACCGCCTTGCAACACACTGTCTTCACGCACACACATGTGCTCGATCGGTGATGCATGCGGGGACTTTTGGCCTTACACGCTGAAACTGTCTGCGTGCGCGTGTCTTGCTCTCCCAGTGTATATATGTGTCCCTGCATCAGTAGTACCAAAGCTTAATTAGCTCGCTCGCCGCCACCGCCCGCACGCACTGCAGACTGTGTGAGCTGCTAGCTGAGTGCTGGGGCTCGCTCGCTCACAGTCTGCAGTGACCACAGCTACCTAGCTCTAGTGTCCGCCGCCTGTGTTCAGCAATCCAAATTAGAATCGATCTAGCTATCAGTGACCACAGCTAGCTAGCTGGAGCTTGCAACTGCGTGCCACACGCGCGCGCATTAATAATGGAGGAAGGGCTCCCGCCGGGGTTCCGGTTCCACCCGACGGACGAGGAGCTCGTCACCTACTACCTCACCCGCAAGGTCTCCGACTTCGCCTTCGCCACCCGCGCCATCGCCGACGTCGACCTCAACAAGTGCGAGCCATGGGACCTCCCAAGTAAGCAGCAGAGCACGCGCACCATATTGACTCATTGCTTCCGCAACAGAACAATTTGGTTCTTTTATTCTGACTATCTTTCGAGCCATGTGCATGCATGCATTCATGGAAGATTATTATTGGAACAAACTATACTAGATGTCCGAAAGGAGATCTTTTTTTTTTCTTAATTAATTAGTTTGGAAATTTCTTAACAAGACCAAACAGAAAGTTTCTAGCCAAGAACTTCCTAACTAACTGCGCGTTTGTGTGTGTGTGTTTTTTTTTAATTTTTGTAATGTACTTACCTGTCGCGCTTCTCTCTAAGTTTAAGATTTGGTGAGAATTTCAATGCCTTGACCTTAGTTTACTAGTTGCATCCATAAACCAAGGTCACACCTTTCCAGTCACTGCACGTAACACTGCAGAGTGCAGACTACACTACAGTGACTGCACTTGACTTAGTCTCTGGCCATACATATCTACTTACACACTTGCATGTAGTGCTCCAGTGAACGATCAAGAAGAATTCAAGAAGAGTAGTACTCATTCAAGAATACTATCAGTTAACCATATTGACAATATACATATAGGGCATACAATACAAAATGCACAGTTACACTATATATGCCCAAAATCTATATTTAGAACTAAGCGTGGTATGCACATTAATTAGTAGAGTATTCTAAGCATGTACTCCCTCCGTATCGTAAATAGATATCGTTTTGGATAAAGTTTGCCTCAAACATTGGAAATATAAATCATGAATAACTTTCAAAATATTGAGTTTAGAGATGTAAAAATCATATAAATAAATTTGTCTTGAAAAATACTTTTATAAAAATATACATATATCACTTTATAATAATATTTTTAAAGAACCAAGTGGTCAAAATTATACTTTGGAGATCGTCGTGTCACTGTCCTAAATGACATATCAAAGCGATACAGAGGGAGTAACTCTAATAATTAATGTGCATTCATGTATGCAGGCAAAGCTAGCATGGGTGAGAAAGAATGGTACTTCTTCAGCATGCGTGACAGGAAATACCCGACGGGAATCCGGACGAACCGCGCCACCGATTCGGGCTACTGGAAGACGACGGGCAAGGACAAGGAGATCTTCCACTGCGGCATGCTCGTGGGGATGAAGAAAACCCTAGTCTTCTACAGGGGCAGGGCTCCCAAGGGCCAGAAGACCAGCTGGGTCATGCACGAGTACAGGCTCCAGAACAAGTTCCCCTACAAACCCAACAAGGTACATGCAAATGAATTCTTTATTAATCATATATTTATTTGTTGGACATCACAAGAGATAAGCTAATAATAATTAATGTTATTATTATGTCATGGACGAATCGATCGAAGGAAGGAGGAATGGGTGGTGTGCAGGGTGTTCAAGAAGTGCCAGGTCATCAAGATGAGACCGCCGCAGGACGACAGCCCCACGATGGGCTCCCCATGCCACGACGCCGCCAACGCCTCCTCCCTGGGCGACCTCGGGGAGCTCGACGTCTCCTCCATCCTCGGAGGCCTGGCCGCGGCGGCGGCGGCGCACACATCGTCCGGCTCGCCGCCGGGAGCGCTGCACCACCAGGGCTCCGCCGCCGTCGTCCCCGAGAGCTTCGGCGCCCACAGGGTGGTGGACATGAACGCGTACATGAGCTGGATGGCGGCGGCCAACCAGGGCGCCGCAGCGGCTGCTGCGGCCATGCTTCCCTGGGCCACCACGCCGTCGCCGGCGGGATTGTTCGGCGGCAATGTCTTCGCGCCGAATAACCACCAGCTGGTGCAGCAGCAGAAGCCGCCGCTTCCGTTCGCCGGGTGCAGCCAGCCGCGAGAGCTCGGTGGCGTCGTGGCAAACGTTGGCGAGCATGCCATGTTCGGCAGCTCGGTGGTGAAGGTTGGCATGGAATGTGATCAGCAGCAGCAGCATCCGCCGGAGCAGCAGCTGGGAATGGAGGAGTCAACATGGAGAACATTCTGATCATCTATCGCATATATATTATTTATAATATAATACACGCGCAAACAAGACTGTTACTACTACGTACGCGGCCAGATCGAGATCAACGTACTTGATGTGATCAATTCTTGTCAAAAAAAAAAAAAATTGATGTGATCAATTAATATATACACTTGTAGGGGTATTCTAGGTTATATGGGACAACCCATTTGGTCGAAATCAGTAAACATAACTAGAAGTGCATGTTATGCTAAAATGGACAAACCCATTATTAGGTTAAAAAAAAATCAGTCATGTCTTACTATAGAAGTGAACGTGTTCTGTCATTTGTGTGCTATGTTTTGTAAGAAAAAAAATATTATACACTTGGTCGACTTGTCATTGATGATGAAATTTCTTAGCGGGTCCTTGAACTTGCAACAAAATTTCAACAATATGTGTGTAAGTATCTCACTTAACTAAGGTATATCCAACATACATGGATTAAGCACTACGGGAAAACCAATCTTTGCCGAGTACCTCGCACTTTGTCGAGTGTTTTTCTCGGGCACTCGACAAAGAGCTTCTCTGCCGAGTGCCAAATAAAAATACTCGACAAAGAATTTCTTTGCCGAGTAAAAATACTCGGCAAAGAAATGTGTTTTTTTTGGGCTACTATTTTTCTGGCACTCGGCCAAGAGCTCTTTGCCGAGTGTTTTTTTGACACTCGCAAAGCCAATTTTCAAATCATATTTTGAAACAGTACATTAATTAATCCAAATGACAAAGTTTTCAACTACAAAGTTGTTTAACTTATCAAGATGAATAATTTTTGTTTTCGTGATTTCTTCATTTGACAAACTTTAAATAAATTTGTTCACAAATCTTACATATCTCTCCGGTAGTTTATGAAACTACAAGAGTGATATATAATGTTTGTGAACAATATTAGAACCACAATGTCGGATGCACAAATAGTCAAATATCCAAAATAAATTTTATAATCTTGACAAGTTATGAAAGTTTGTAGTTGATAACTTTTTAATTTGAAGCATGGTTTTAAATAGCGAGCTAAAACTAAAGTGTTTAGCGTTTTATAAACTGTAATTAGCGGACTTTAGCGGCAAAATAGCGACAGAATTGTGCATGAACGCAAATAGCGGCACAATTTTTTCAAGCTATTTCGGGCTATAGCGGCAAAAATAGCGGGCTATTTAATTCATGATTTGAAGTCATCTAGTTATGCAAAACTGTGTTCGAATTTGAAAATTTGAAAATTTGAATTTTTTTAAAAGACCTCGGATGGAGAAATGACCAAAACAAAAGTTATAGATCTCAAAAAATTATGAAACTTTGTAGTTGACAACTTTTTGATTTGAATCTTATCTTGCAAAACTGTATTTGAATTTAAAAAATTTTGAAATTTGAATTTTTAAAATACCTCAGAAGGAGAAATGGCCAAAATAGAAGTTGTAGATCTTGAAAAGTTATGAAACTTGTAGTTGACAACTTTTTGATTTAAAATTTCTCTTATCAACGAAAACTACATTTCAAATTGTCACATTTGAAATTCAATTTTTTATAAATGACCTGGGATGGAAAAACTACCAAAATAAAAGTTGTAGATCTCAAAAAGTTAGAAAACTTTGTAGTTGACAACTTTTTAATTTGAATTTGTTTAGGGCTTGGATTTAGTAAACTACACTGGATTTAGTATAATATATGGGGAACCGAAACGAGAGATAGAATGTATGTGAGTGTGTAGTGCAGTGGTAGAGGAGGCTCTCGCGCGAGGAGAGATCGCGTGAGTTCAAATCCTGCTGGTTGCATGAAACAAAATCAAAATTGCGCGAAAAATACCACAACTGCGAATTCGAAGGGAGATGGGTGGGCGCTGCCCGGCGGGCCCTTTCCCCGATTAAATAAAAAATTTTCCCTATTTTTTGGATTTTTTTCATTTTTTCTTTGTCGAGCACTTTTCTTTGCCGCCGAGTGTTCTTTGCCGAGTGTGACACTCGGCAAAGCCTTTACCGAGTGTATTTAAGCCTTTACCGAGTGTATTTAAGGCTTTGCCGAGTGCCCCAAGCACTCAAGCAAAGAATTGATCTCCCGTAGTGAATGTCAGATTGGTTTAATTAGATTTCTTCATACTATCCGATCGAGTGGATCGTAAATTATGTGCATCATACAATCCTTGTTTAGTTCCGTAAATGATAAAGGTTAAATAAAAATGTCCTCCTAAATATAATACAAAAAGTAAGAATTGCAGATCCATGTCCAAGCAGAGTTAGTTTAAAATCCATGCTGTATCACAAGCAACAATTGCATATACCGCAACCAAGAAAGTATAGTATTTAGAACCTTTCTATTTAGTTTTCTCATTTGAAACTAAGGATAATGTGCCTTAAAAAAAATGTGCCTTGTTTATTTAACTATTTGTCTACGTGTTCAATGGCCCAACTAATAAAGTTTTCCTTAAGGATCGTTGAGGCACTTGGACTTAGTTTAATAAATATGTAGCTGATTGCCCCAACCAACAGATGCACAATTAACCTTTTAAACACCTTTCTATATTTATTTATCTAACTTTTGTAGGTGTATTCTCAAACTTTTAGGTGGACAATGTTTCTCAATTAGATTATTTATGGACCTTCTCCAAATATTCTTTACGTACCTTGCGCCTCCGTAATATTGAATCTTGAAATGCATAAACCACAAAGTATGTTTTATTCGTAAATATTTATTTCAATGCGTCAAAGGAAATTTACAAGTTCAAACCATATAAATCAAATATAGTTTTCACACTGAAAGCTCCAAAGTTTAGTTTTTTCACTACAATTCAAACCAATGGAACATGTCAAAGGAATATTGAATAATGGCTATAACAAGTCATATAGAAGTGGAACTAAGCTTGGTGTAATAAATAATTAGCCATGACACAGGTTCCACCTAAACTGAAAGTAATATTTACTCACTTCCGAACTTGATGAAAAGCGCTTAGTAGTGGCTATATGCATCCATGAGACAAGTAAGATGCTAGTTGGATCGAAGGATCAAATTAGCTTTCAAATCCTCTTTTGATTAGCATATACTCCTCCATTCCAAATTATAAGGCATTCCAAGAATCTTGGATTCGACCAAAATTATAGAGAAAATAAAAAATTATAACATCAAATATGTATATTATGAAAATATAACTAATAAAGAATCTAATTATACTTAGTTAGTATCATAAATATTATTATCTTATTATATAAATTCGGTCAAAGTTAAAAAAAACTTTGACTCTCAAGATTTTTGGAATGACTTATAATTTGGGATGGAGGGAGTAGATAAATGATATCTGATTCCTTCCGAAGATGGTCAAGGTATTAATGCAGCCATGGCATATATTATTTCTCCCTGTCGTCCAAACTCCAAACGTAGAAAAAGCCAACGGAGTTGGGCCGTGTGCTTCTCGGCTTTCGTCCCGGGCTGGGTCACTCACTGTTGCCGTTCTCCGCACAGCCCACGGGGGAAGCAGTTCCAAGACCAATAGCTGATTTATTAAATCTACCCGTTGCCACGTTGCCTGTACTACTGTATTAGAAAAAAAGAGCAATATTTTGCAAAAAAAATAAATCTACCCGCCCAATTAAATTAGTCATGAAATGACGAGGGCTAGAATTCCCGTCAGTCCAAGGGTTTAAATCCACCATTATACATACAAATACAAAGCCTAGATTGAAACAGTGTCCTTTTTAGGTCTCTCGGTATCAGAATCTAGATATTCGCCATCCCAATACCAGACTCCAATCTATATACTCAAAATCGGATATACTCTCTCTGTTTGTGAATAAATCAATTCCTAGAATCCACATCAGTCAAACCTTTTAATTTTGATTATCTTTTACAAAAAGAGTAATAACATCTATGACACAAATTGAGCATATTATGAAAACACCCTTCTATGGTATATCTAATGATACTAATTTCATACCATAAATATTGATATTTCTTTACAAATTAGGTCACGGTTTTAAAAGTTTGCCTTAAGAAACTCTAGAAATCTTTTTATTCATAGACGGAGAGAGTGATGATATGAATATTTAGTATTTTACTAGCTATCACCTGATCTGAATTAATTTTACGTACTCCTTCCGTATAGGAATAGATGACGTTTTGGATAAGGTTTCGGTCAAACATAGAGAATATAAATCAAGAATAACTTTTAAATTATTGAGTTTAAAATATACAAACATATGAATGGATTTGTCTTGAAAAATACTTTCATAAAAATATAAGTATATCACTTTTTGATAAATATTTTTTTGTGTGTAAATGGAGTCAAAGTTATACATTGGAGACTGTATCGATGTCCAAAACATCATCTATTCCTATACGGGGTCTATTTTAGTCTTTCTCATGCATAGCTCTAATTTACTTCACTATATCATCATAGCTGCGTTAACAATCGAAACATGTACAATATATATCAACCTAATTTTCTCCTCCGTCTCTAAATATAAGGAACTAAGATGATTGTCCTAATTAAGCTTGTCGGTGGTACGAAAAAGGGTACCCCCATCAACGCACACACCCGAACGCACGTATCCGTCTCGCCCGAGCCCCCAGCCAAGGCCTTCGGGCGGAGAACGCTCAGTCTCCGTCTCGCCGAGCCTCACAGCCAGGCCTCGGGCGAACGCTCTGTCTCCGTCTCGCCCGAGCCCTCCCAGCAAGGCCTCGGGCGAGCACGATCGCTCACCGTCTCGCTCGAGCCTCCAGGCTCGGGCGAGCGCGCGCCCCCACAACTCGAGCATTTAACGCACGGACCTCGAGCTGCACAGACAGCCGTACCAGCCCATACCACGCATTAATGCCTTCACCTACTCCGGTCATGTCCACTAGTGCACAGCATGTACCACATGACTCGGTGTAAAGTCAAGTCTCGTTTTCACCGCAAGCATGGGCCAAAAGGGCACCAGTACAGCACTGTTCGGCCAAGCCAGGCACTGTAACCCCTCGAGGTCGGCTACCGCCCCTGGAGCCCTGCACTGTAACACCTCGAGGCCGGCTCCGCGCCCCTCGAGCCCCCGTGGCACCACCTCGAAGCGGGCTCCGCGCCCTTCGAGCCCTAACTACTTTCGTGCTATTGGAGGACAGGTACCCCAAGACCCGGAGGGACCTCAACGCGTACTGTACATTCCGGGATGGGAGCTGTACGGCTACCGCATTGTTGCGCCACACGTCCGCGCCCAGGATGGAAGCAACGACCCCAAGGACGCCTCAACAGCGACGATCACATCGGCTCAGTGGGCCCCGACAAGTACAGGGTTCCTACCCTTCTCCGTATGGGGCACCATACGCCCCGACACCTGTAATACCTTTATGTAACCCTGGCCTCCCCTTGCTCTATAAAAGGGGACACTAGGGCCCTCATTCAGAGGAGGAACACACGAGTCCACACACAGGCACGAGTCCGGACTCCGGTCCACGCTCACTGAGCTTGTATTCTCCCCTGTACAAGCACTTAGGTGCAAGTAATACAAGAACATCCCCCCCGCTGGACGTAGGGCCTTCTTTGCCCGAACCAGGATAAATCCTTGTGTCCTCTTGCATCACCATCCAGGAAGAGAAGCACGCGATCATATCACTCGTTGGTGTGATACCCCCGGGTACGAAACACCGACAGTTGGCGCGCCAGGTAGGGGACTTCGCGTGTCCGAGCCGATTTCTCGTTGATTCCTGGATGGCTTCATCCCCTCTTCCGTTCTCGGCTGGTGCCGTCGTCTGGTTCGGGAGCCTCGAGTTCCTGGCCACAGGCAACGGCAACGAGCTGACTCTGCTCTCCACGAAGGGCCTGAGCGGAGTGCGTGTCACGCCACCCCGCGCGGGGGGCGTGACGCGTCCCCGCACCACCACACACGTCGCCACATCGCGAGCGGCGCCGTCGTCACCGTCGTCGCCGGGCGCAGGCGGTGCCCGCGGCAAACACCTACGCCCCCGTAGCCGGTGCAGGGTCCCCAAGGGGAAACCAGCCCGGCGCGCGGCCGGAGACCTCCAGGGCGCACCGCGCCCGCCTAGCGACTTCGCATTCATCATGCGTACGGACCAGGAACCAGGCCAGAGGCCTCCGAGCCGTGCGCCGTCGACGCCGCTCAGCCTCCTCCCGCACGGGTCGCGCCGCGCTCGACGCCAGCGGTTCCCGGTCGGCCTCGACAACTCTGCGGCTGTATACGCCCACCGCCTCGACGAGCGCCATCAGGACCAGACGGCGGCGGACCGGAGCAGCGTTCGGGCGCGCTGCTGCAGGCCATGGCCAGCCTGGAAATCGTCCACCCCGCGTGCGTCGACCGCGACTTCTTGCGACCCTTCGAGCCACCTCGGCGAGCCACCGTCGGAGAATGGTACCGCGAGCTGCGGTCCCAGCATCGGCCAAGGCGGCGTGCCGTCAACAGCTCCGACTCCGACGAATACGACTACCACGACCCCGACCTCTGGGATCCCACCAGGGAGTGCTTCCAACTCGAGGGAGTCGTATGCGATACCGAGGACGAAGGCGACGACGACAGGCCGGCCCTCGACCTAGAGGGACCTAGCGACGTGGCCGCGGCAGGCGGATCACGCGTTCAGGGAAGGGACGAACCTCCGGCACCGGCTGTGCCGCCTAAGCACGACGATGGCCGGGCGGCGCAACTCGCCCAAGTGCAAGAGGCAATCACCAAAGCCGAGGAGGAACGGCGACACCTGCTGCAGCTCCGGCAAACCCTGATGCAGGAACCACCCCAGCCCCGAGGAGCCGGAGCTCGAGGCCGGGCTCGAGAGGTCCACCGGCGGATCCTCGAGGACGGGGCACCAGCACGCCCCGAGGTATGTTTCCCGCGAGCTGGGCAGAACGTGGTGGCCGCGGCTATGATGCTCCGTGACCTGCCCGCCGTCTCCAACCCCGATGCCAGGCGCATGCTCGGAGAAATGAAAAACCTCCTCGAGACAGCCGCGGTACAGCAGGCCGAGAGCTCGGCGTCACGCCGACGCGGAGCAGCCTCGGGGAGACCGGCGGACACGCCCCACGACGCTCGCGAGGCATCCGTCCACCAGCCGGACGCCTCTCGAGCTAGGCCAGTCCGCGAACGGATCGTCGACAACCGGCCACCTCGAGACCCCAACGACGCCCGCAACGACATCAACCGACGGCGCAAGGACAAGGGGGCCCAAGAGCGTGGCTATAGCGCCCATCGAGGGGGCGCTACGACAGCGACGAGGACCGGCAGGTCCTCGAGCCCCCGGGCCCCGAGTCTTCAGCCGGCCATCCGCAGCTACCCTCCCCGACCGCTTCCGACCGCCGACCAACATCGTGAAGTATGACGGGGAGGTCGAGCCCAAGCTCTGGCTCTCGGACTTCCGCCTTGGCTGCCAACTGGGCGGAGCGAAGAACGACGACCGCGTGATCATACGTCAACTCCCACTTTACCTCTCGGACACCGCCCGCCGGTGGCTCGAGGGGCTCCCGCCGGATCGGATCCATGACTGGGCCGACCTAGTCAGGGTCTTCGACGGGAATTTCAAGGGGACCTGCGTGCGTCCAGGCAACCCCTGGGACCTACGGCGTTGCAGGCAGGCGGCGGACGAGCCCCTCCGCGACTTTGCTCGACGGTTCTCGAAGCAGCGTCTCGAGCTCCCCCACGTGCCTGACGAGGACGTCATCTCAGCGTTCCTCGCAGGCACGACATGCCAAGAGCTTGTTCATGAGCTAGGACGCTACCGTCCCGGGACGGTCGAGGACCTGATGGATCGCGTCACCAGCTTTGCTTCGGGCGACGAAGCAGTGGGGGCCTTCTTTGGCCGTTCCACGGACAAAGGCAAGGCGGTGATCGCGCCGGAGGGCTCCAACAAGGGCAACGACGCCAAGAACGACAACAATGACGGCAACAAAAGGAAGAAAAACAAACGCAAGGGCCAGAAGGCGAAGCGTGGCGCCGATGACGACGACGACAAAGAGGTGCTCGCGGGCGCCCTCGAGCCTAAGAAGCCCCGAGGCCCCCCGATGGGGCTGTTTTCGACCAGATGCTCGAGGATCCCTGTACCTACCACAGGGGCCCCGTAAACCACAAGTTGAAAGACTGCCGACTGTTGAAGGGCTACTACTCCAAGCTCGGCGATAAGAGGGAAGACGCGCCTAAGGGAAAGGATACCGATCGACGCGGCGGAAGAAACGCAGATGGCGACTTCCCCCCGGTGCGCGACTGCTACATGATCTACGGGGGGCCGACCGTCGGGCTCTCAGCTCGAGAGAAAGAAAGAAGGAGCGCCGGGAAATCTTTTCGCTTGGCCACGACGCCCCCCGGTATCTTGACTGGTCCGATGCGCCAATCACGTTCGACCGTGACGACCATCCGGACCGTGTCATAAACCCGGGGGCTTACCCCCTCGTCGTCGACCCCATCATAGTCGACGTTCGGTTCTCCAAGGTGTTGATGGATGGGGGCTCGAGCCTCAACATCATATACCTCGAGACCCTCGACCTCCTGGGGATTTCAGAGGGACAGCTTCGACCCAGCGTCGGGGGGTTCCACGGAGTAGTACCAGGAAAGAAAGCCCACCCCCTTGGGCGCATCGACCTGCCGGTCTGCTTCGGCACGCCGGCAAACTTCCGTCAGGAAACGCTCACCTTCGAGGTGGTCGGCTTCCAAGGGACCTACCACGCCATCATCGGCCGGCCAGGCTACGCCAAGTTCATGGCGATTCCTAACTACACGTACTTGAAGCTCAAGATGCCGGGCCAAAAGGGGTCATCACCGTTGACACCTCCTACGAGCACGCATACCACTGCGACGTGGAGTGCGTCGAGCGGGGGGAGGCCAACGTCCACCTCGACTCGCTCGAGGCCTTGGCAGCTCTGGCCACCGAGGGGGCCCAGAAGCAAAGCGTCACGCCGGCACCTTCGAGCCGGCTGAGCACACCAACAAATACCCGTCGACCCGACCTCGGCCAATGGCAAGACGCTGACCATCAGTACCAGCCTCGAGCCCAAATAGGAAGCAGTGCTCGTCGACTTTTCCGCGCGAACATCGACATGTTTGCGTGGAACCCCTCGGACATGCCGGGCATACCGAGGGAAGTCGCCGAGCACGCCTTGGAGATCCAGGCCGGGTCCAGACCGGTGAAGCAACGCCTGCGCCGCTTCGACGAGGAAAAGCGCAGGATCATCGGCGAGGAGGTGCACAAGCTTTTGGCGGCCGGATTCATCAAGGAGGTATTTACCCAGAGTGGCTAGCTAATCCTGTACTAGTTAGGAAAAAGAATGGAAAAATGCGGATGTGTGTAGATTACACTGGTCTGAATAAAGCATGTCCAAAAGTTCCATTTCCTTTACCTAGAATTGACCAGATCGTCGATTCCACTGCTGGGTGCGAAGTGCTTTCGTTCCTTGATGCGTATTCCGGCTACCACCAAATTAGGATGAGAAAATCCGATGAGCTCGCGACCTCTTTTATCACGCCATTCGGTATGTATTGCTATGTTACGATGCCCTTCGGCCTTCGAAACGCCGGGGCAACGTACCAACGATGTATGCAGCACATCTTTGGCGAGCACATAGGTAGGACCGTCGAGGCCTACGTCGATGACATCGTGGTTAAAACTAAAAAAAGTAGGGAACCTCATCAGCAACCTCGAGACCACGTTCGAGTGGCCTCCGGGCCAAGAATGTGAAGCTAACCCCGAGAAATGTGTCTTTGGTGGCCTCGAGGCATGCGTACTTGGCTACATCGTCTCACAACGGGGGATCGAGGCAAACCCTGAAAAAATCTCAGCAGTCACGAGGATGGGCCCGATTCGTGACCTCAAGGGTGTGCAGAAAGTAACAGGCTGCCTAGCCGCTCTCAGCAGATTCATCTCGAGGCTGGGGGAAAAAGCACTACCCCTCTACCGCCTACTAAAAAGACGGAACACTTTGCGTGGACCGCCGAAGCCGAGGAGGCCTTAACCAAGTTGAAGGGGTTGCTGACTTCTGCACCAATTCTCGTGCCCCCGCGACCAGCCGAAGGTGACGATTCCCCCGAGCCCCTCCTCCTCTATGTGGCCGCAACCACTCAGGTGGTTAGCGCGGTCATAGCCGTCGAGAGGCACGAGGAGGGTCATACATTGCCGGTCCAGCGACCGGTATACTTCACCAGTGAGGTACTCTCCGAGGCCAAGGTCCGGTACCCGCACATCCAAAAGCTGCTCTACGGCATCATCGTCACAAGGCGCAAGCTCCAGCACTACTTCCTCGCTCATCCCGTGACGGTGGTGTCGTCCTTCCCCTCGGAGAGATCGTCAACAATCGGGAGGCCACGGGGCGCATCGCCAAGTGGTCCGCCGAACTAATGGGGGAGACCATCACCTATGCCCCGCGAAAGGCCATCAAGTCGCAAGCGTTGGCGGACTTCGTTGCTGAATGGACCGACACTCAGCTCCCGCCGGCACAGATTCAAGCCGAGCTCTGGACCATGTACTTCGATGGATCCCTCACGAAGACGGGGGCAGGAGCAGGCCTGCTCTTCATCTCACCCCTCGGAGTACACATGCGCTACCTGCTACGCTTGCACTTCCCGCCTCCAACAACGTCGCCGAGTACGAGGCCCTCGTCAATGGGCTGCGCATCGCCCTCGAGCTCGGGGTCCGACGCCTCGACGCCCGAGGAGACTCGCAGCTCGTCGTCAACCAGGTTATGAAGGCTTCAAGCTGCATCGATCCCAAGATGGAGGCATACTGCGGGGAGGTGCGCAAGCTGGAAGACAAGTTTTACGGCCTCGAGCTCAACCACGTAGCTCGGAAGTACAACGAGGCCGCAGACGAGCTGGCAAAGTTGGCGTCCACGCGCGGCACGGTACCGCCAGACGTCTTCTCGAGGGACGTCTTCGAGCCATCCGTCGAAATCGACCCGGGGGCTGGCCCCTCGACGCCACCCCTCGAGCAAGACACGGGGGCTCGACTCTCAACGCCACCCTCGAGAAGGACCCCTCGACGTCCGCAGAGGCGATGCAGGTCGACGCACACGCCTCTTCGTCATCACGGCCCCTCGACTGGCGGACGCCCTACCTCGACTACCTGACGCGAGGCGAGCTACCAGAAGACAAGACGGAGGCCCGACGCATCGCTCGGAGGGCCAAGACCTACGTCATCTACGGCGACGAACGGGAGCTATACGACGAAGTCCGACTGGAATCCTTCAACGCTGCATCCCACTCGAGGAAGGGCGCAAGCTCCTCGACGATATGCACTCGGGGGCTTGCGGCCACCACGCAGCGCCGAGGGCCCTGGTTGGCAACGCCTTCCGACAAGGCTTCTATTGGCCGACCGCCATTGGGGACGCCAAGCGTTTGGTCCAAGCATGCCATGGGTGTCAATTCTACGCCAAGCAAACGCACCAGCCCGCACACGCCCTGCAGATGATCCCAATCACTTGGCCATTTGCCGTTTGGGGGCTCGACCTCGTGGGTCCCCTCAAAAGGACAAGTGGAGGGTACACACACATGCTCGTGGCCGTCGACAAGTTCACCAAGTGGATCGAGGCTAAGCCGATAGGAGACCCCACCTCCGAGAGGGCTGTCGAGTTCATCGCCAACATCATGTACCGGTTCGGGGTGCCTAATGTCATCATCACCGACAATGGCACCCAATTCACGGGCAAAAAGTTCACCAACTTCTGCGATGACAACAACATTCGCGTAACCTGGGCCTCGGTCGCATACCCCCAATGCAACGGGCAGGTCGAGCGCGCCAACGGCATGATACTCCATGGGCTAAGCCGAGGCTGTTCAAGACCCTCAAGAATTTCGGAAAGGGGTGGGCTACAGAACTCCCCTCGGTGCTGTGGGGCCTCAGGACTACGCCGAGTCGAGCCACCGGGTTCACTCCGTTTTTCCTAACCTACGGCGCCGAGGCCGTCTTACCTACGGACCTCGAGTACGGCTCACCTCGACTTCGAGCCTACAACGAGCAAACCAGCGACGAAAGGCTCGCCAACGCCAAGGACCAGCTCGAGGAGGCCCGAGACGTGGCGCTCATCAACTCTGCACGCTACCAGCAAACACTTCGATGCTACCACGACAAGCACGTGCGCAAAAGGGACCTGGCGGTGGGGGACCTCGTGCTTCGACGGCTGCAAGATAATCGAGGGCGCCATAAGCTCACCCCTCCGTGGGAAGGCCCATACACCGTGGCCGAAGTGCTCAAGCCAGGCACATACAAGCTCTACGACGACCAAGGCAGGATCCTGGCGAACGCGTGGAACATATCTCAGCTACGTCGCTTCTACCCTTAAGGGCCTCGAGGCCTTGTTCATTTTATGCTTTGTACAAACACGTTGAATATGAATGGGCCAACTCGTGCTCCATCTTTCATGTTGCTTAGCAACTCAAGGTAGCCTCGACCCTGCCTAGCTCAGGGTCGAGCCTCCCTCGGGGGCTGACAAGGGGGTAAACGCCCCCCAGACTCCGGAAAAACGCGTGTTTTCTTTTCAAAAATTTGACCCTCGTCTCGACTCGCGCCTCGAGTGAACTAGCGACGTCTAAATCTTAAAGTACCTCGAGCCTCCAAGGTCGGGGGGCGTCGACGTAGACGGCCACCTACGCCCCGGGCTACGGTGCCCTACCTACGCCTCCCCTCGAGGGGCTCGCGACGTATCGAAGGAACACAGACTAAGTTAGCAGAAACTCGAGCTTGCGACAAAGAGAAGCGGTCAAACGCATTTGAAAAGAAAACAACTCTTTTCATAAACAAATCACATATACATTCGGGTCTCGACGTACCCTCATTTATGTCATAGAATTCTTACAAGGGCCTCGACGCCCAAATTTGGCACGCAGGCCTCAGTCCTCGTCGGTGCGGTACTCCTCCCCGAGGTCCACGATGGCAGGCTCGACCTCGACGCCCGAGCTCGAAGGAGGAGGGCTCCCGACACCGCTGCTGGCGTCAGGAGGCAGCACGTCCTCCTCGAAGATCTTCGCGAGCGACGTCCCCGGCCTCTCCATCTTCTCCAAAATTTTGTCGACACGGCGGTTGTTCCACTCCTCATCCTTCCCCTCGATCTCGATGAAGCCATTCGCGACAACGTGGACCGGGAAGCGGAAACCGGAGCGAACAACCGCGAGTGTCTGCTTGACGCCGTGATGGAGAGCTTGCCGGACACGGTCCCGCGCGGCTGCGTCGAAGAAGCACAAGGCGTCGACCAAGGCATCGCCCCGAGCCACTGCACCTTCTGCCGCGGTCACAGAGGAGCACCCCACATGGGGCCGAGCCGGTCGAGAGAGGAGCGAGCCCGCTCCGCCACCATCGTCTCATCTTGGAGTGGTCCAAGAGAGCCTGGTTCGTCCGCGGAGCTCCTCGACCGTCTTCTCGACCCCTGCGCAACAACAAGGAAGAGTGAGACGGGCGGCGTAACAAAAACTTCGAGACCCAAACAAGAACAAGGTGTAAGCCTCACCGTCGCAGTGTTGCCCCAGTGCGGCGAGGTCGCTGGTCAGGCCCTCAGCACGCTGCTCCAGCCTGCGCTTCTCGGCCAGCGTGAGGAGCTTCTCGGACCTAAGGTCCTCGATCAGCCGGCCCGCCTCCACCAGGGCCAGATCCTTGCGGATCACCTCCTGCCGCGCGCCGCCCCCTCGGCAGCTCGGGCGGTGGCGGCACCACTCACGGCGTCTTCGGCCTCTTTTCTCGCCGCCTCCGCTGCGGTTCGGGCAGCGGCGGCCTCGCCACGGGCGTCAGCAGCCTCCTGCTTCGCCGCCTCGGCTTCAGCCCGGGCAGAGGTGGCCTCGCTTCGGGCGTCCGCGGCCTCCTTCCTCGACGCTTCGAGAACGGCGGCGGCCTCCTCCTTGGATCGAGCGACCTCGCCTCGAGCCACCCGGACCTCCGCCTCCGCCTCGTTAAGCCGGCTCGCCATCTGGGCGTTCCGGCTCAGCTCCGCGCGGAGATCTCGAAGCTCCGCCTCAGCCCGCGCGAGGGCGGCTGACACCTGTGCGGACCGGCCCGCCTCCTCGGAGCAGGACCGCTCCGCCTCCGCCATAAGCACGGCCACCTCCCGAAGATGGACCGCACCTCGCGCGGGCCCCCGCTGGGCCGGCTGCTCGATGGGAACCACGGCAAGGGGCGGGCTCAGTGGGACGGGAAACGGCCATATCGGTCGGTCGAGCTCGATGTCGGGCAGATCCTCCTCCGCCTCGAGCTGCCCCGACAGCGACCCGCCGCCCGACGGCACGGGCCCCGACTCCCTTCGTCCCTCCGCCGGCACTTCCTGTTGCGGATCGGTCGAGGAAGGCTCGACGCCCGGGCCCCTCCTTCCCCGGCCGGGGCCCTCCGGGCCTCTTCCCTGTAGGGCCCTCCGGCGCTTTGTCGGCGGCTAGCCGGCACCTCGGGCGCCTCCACCATCATCGAGCCCGCGGCGAGGAGCGGCCCCTGCTCCAGCTCGTTAGGAGGTCCTCCACCGTCGGCCTTCTCCGCCGACGCCTCTCCCCCCTTTCCCTCCTCCGCAGCCCGGCCCGTGCTGGTCGGAGCCACAAGGGGCGCAGTCTCCTCAGCCCCAGACGCCGGCGGGGCCGTGCTCGCCCCAGGCGCTTCCCCCGGAACAAGCCGTCGTGGTGAGGGGAAGGATGGCGCTCCAGTTGGCACCATCGCGGGAGGAGGAGGAGGGGGAGGAGGCAGCGCTTCGGAGGATACGGTGGTGGCAGGCTCGATGCCATGAGCTGAGGCCCCTGCAAAACGAGATGACGGAGATGAGATGTCAGAACCAGGAAGAGTACCTCGACCCCTATGGTCGATGGCGACGGCTCACCAAAATTCGCGACGATCATCCGGCCCCTCGAGCCATGGCAGCCTCGGGCCTTCTCCAGCAAGCGGCTTCTCTAGCGGAGGAAGGTAGGTGCCTACCTCGAGGTGCCTGTGCCTCGACGGGTCGACGAGGTCTTGGCCCGCTTGGACGAAGCGAGGTCCACCTCTGGTAGGAGCGCTTCCCCCTGAGAAGATGGAGATGGCACGCGTCATTAAAAGCAAAGAGGTGAAGCCTCACTACCGACGAGACCCAAGGAAACTACTCACCCGAAGCGGCGGCTGGGCTTCTTCCCGGAATCGCCGGAACCACTGGGGGGCTTCGAGCCCACCCCACGGCTCGAGCCCTGCGCCTGGGCCGTCTCCACAGGGCTGGGATGGGGGGAGGGCTCCCGACGCCTCCCATGGCTCGACCTCGAGGGAGAGCCCTCAGTCGCCCCACATCGCGGGAGGGCGACCGTACCACCCTCGTGCTGACGTCGTGGCGCTCGCCCGGCGCGGGCTCCGGGACCTGCTCCGGCGCCCGCGCTGGTGGTCGCGCCCTCGCCAGCATCCGTCCGCGGCGGTGTCCGGCGGCGGTGCGGCGATGGACTCCGGGGACGCTCGCGCCCCTGGTCACGAGACGCTCGGGGGCTCCCTCCCCGGCGCTCGTGATGGCGCGGCGGGCTCGACGCCTCTTCTTGGAGCCCGACCTCCGCGGGCTCGACGGCGCCCTTGACGGCTCGCGGGGGTCGGGCCCGAAACCCTTCTCGACCTGTCGACCGCCTCTCGAGGCCCGCCCCTCTCGAGACCCCCCGTCTGGGCTGACGCGGGGGCGGCCTCCGTTGGCGCATGTGGCGAGGAGGGCTCGGGTCCGGGGCTTCCTTGCGACCGGGGGCACGTCCGGCGCGGAGCCGACGGACCTCGGGGCCCCGACGAGGCAGGGATCGGCGCCGCCTTCCGCGGCTGCGTCCCGCGCCCCCTTTGTCGGTGGGACCTCCAGGTGTACCCTCTGCACAGAGGAGCGGTCAGCCCTGTCATCGACGAGCCCCGCGCGCATCAACAAGCGCGCATCATCCCCTCGTCGTCGCCCTCCTCCTCGTCACCACTCTCCTCCTCCCGAGCTCGAGGAGCTCAGCTCGGGGGACCCGTCCCCAGGCTGACGGTTACGACGAGCCTTCGCCAGTCTCTGCTCCCGAGCTAAGCGACGCAAGTTTTATTCTTCTCTTTTTCTTTTTGGCACCTTGCTCCCTGTCCATCTGAGCAGAGAGGCGCCTCACCTGAGAATCCGCGGCATCCTCCCTCACCGGGGGCCTCGACGCGCGACAAGTAAATGCCCCCTGAAGAAAGAAGAAGCATGATGAGACAAACCACAAGACGGATGCAACGGATCGAAGGAGAAGAGGGGGAGGAGAGGAGACTCGGATAGCTCGACTCGAGAGGTTACCAGGTCAAGACACCCCTCGTCACGGGTGCCATCGCAACAGGTTGGGAGAGTTCAGGGACGAACGGCCCCTGGATCGTGATCGACACCCGGGGAGACGCCCTCGTTCCGGGACAGCTCTCTTCGGCCATCCTCGAGCGATTGAGCGCCTCGAGCTGAGCTGCGGGCCCATCTCGTGCATAAGAAGAGGGCGGTCCGCCAGCGGAAGAACTCTTCGCTGGTGGAACGCCCAAATGACCGCTTGCACGGTCAGCTCTCTCAACCAGCGTCTTCATCATCTCCATCAAGGGGCCAGGTGGCGTTGCCTGTCCGCCGCAACGCCCCAGGTCCACTTCTCCGGGCGTGTCGAGTAAGGACCCTGCCGGTGTACTGCGGAAGGAGGCCACCTTCGTTCCGCAGATAGAACCAATGGTCGTCCCACCCGCCGGCTGGTTGGCGGATAGCTTGTATCGCAGGTACTCGCGGGGACATTGGCCGACGAGGTCCAGCCCTCGCGCAGTGATGGCAAGGGAGCCCATGCGCACGGGCCGCCTCCGCTCCGCTGGGCTTCAGGGACTTGATGAAGAGCTCGCCCCGGAAGAGATGGACGAACA
>CM019823.1:154640893-154675924 GCA_009763385.1 Coix lacryma-jobi var. lacryma-jobi
CTCTTCCCATTTCCTTCTCTCCGTGGGTCCGCCCCACAACTCCCCGAGCCGGCCCAACTCCTTCTCTCGGCCCAGCTCCTCCCTCACCCCCTCGGCCCACTCCACCCGCGCCCGCCCTCTCCTCACTGCTCCGGCCCAGCACCTCTCCTGGCACCACCACACCCGGCCCGCCTCGCGCGCGTCCCCTCTCTCTCTGGCTGACTCACGGGTCCCTCCCGTCAGCCGCTCGCGCAGGCGCCGCGCCTCCTCTCCCAGACACCGACAAGCCGGTCCCACCGGTCAGCTCTATCCTCACCGAAACCCCCCGCCCTTCGCGGCTTCACCCCCCCGCCTCGCGTCGTCGACCCTGCAACAACCCAGCCGCCACCCCTCCCTCTCCTGCCTACAAGTAGATCCCACCCTGACCCCGCGCCGCCACCATCCGCGCTCTCCTCCTCCCTCGGGTGCACTGCGCCACCGCCACCACCACCCGGAGCTACCCGGCGCCTCCCTCCTATCGCCGGCCATCTACGGGATCCAGCAGACGCCTCCGACCCCTCCATCGAACTCTCGGTGAGCTCGCCAACTTCCCCGCTTCCTTTCCCACCGGCCTCCTAGGTCTCTACTAGTCTCTAGGGCTCGATCCGAGCACCCCGGCGAGTCCCTCCCATGGCGCCACCGCGGATCCGCCCCTCTCCGGTCCGTCTTGGGCGACTACAACCCCACCACCGTGTTCGCGGTGTGCTACTCTCTCTCCTGCACCCCGGGCTTGGTCCCTACCGTCCTCTAGCCGAAACCACACCACGCCGGTGAGCTCCCGGGCGTCACCCATGGCGCTCCGCCGTGAGCCGTACGCACGGCCGCCGCATTTACGCCGTGGACCCTTCGGCGCCGTCTGATCGCGAGCCAACGGCTCTGATTAGAAGAGTCCCGTCGAACCGGTATACACCGGCCATGGGCTCGGTCCACCGTGAACCCCACCCGCAGTCCACAGACCACGTGGCACACCAGTCCAACCACACGGCGCCACGCGGCGCACACGTCAGCGCTGACGCCAGCGCGTTGACCGGCTCCGCCGTTTTTGCGAATAAACCCCTCACTTTACCGCTAATCAACCCGCACTCCCATTCAACTGTTCACCGAGCCTGGAAAACCTTGCACTATAACCCTTGTACTTTTCCGAAAATGAGGCCCGGTCCAGTTGCCCTTTTTATTCAGATTTGATTTATTTTAAAATACGAAAATGAGTTTGATTTATTCACAGAATTGCCACCCAACTTCAAATGCCCATAACTTTTGCACCGTAGCTCCGTTTTGACCCGTTCAAGTCGCGTTAGATTCGTCTCGCCGAGCTCTACGCGTTAGATCAGTTTATATCCCGTTTAATTACTGTATGGTGTATTGTTTCTTATATGCTTTGTTTGGGCCATGTGATGATGCTTGATCCAGCGAGTGCGAGCTACACGGAACCCCAGAATCCAGCCTTCGTCTCCGTTGATTCGACCCAGCCCGAAGGCAAGTGTCCTTGCTCATATTGCTCCCGTATTTATTTTATTTTGAAGAGTAGTTAGATCCAGTAGTTGCATGCAGTGTCTTAATACTGAATCCCATGTTAAGGTTTATTAGAACTTGTTCATATTATCCTTGTCGCCTGGTTTGGGACGTGTTGGGTAGAAGTCATGCTTAGCCCTGCTGTCTTGGGATGGGATGGTGGTTTAATAATAATCTTGATTAATGATCTATGGAATATTTTGGGCTGGTAATGTTGTAGTATGGTGAGTAGGTATATCCGGCAGGATGGACCGTGTGGTGGTTTTTGTGCCGTGCGACTCGGCAGCTGCATTTGATTTTTGGTTCTGGGCTCGTGCTAGATTATCCTGCCTGGATCCCTAGGACCCGGTTCTCGAAGCCTGTAACCCGGCAAAACAGCGCAAACCATGAGGCCTATTGAAAGGTCCTAGTTTGGTTTTGGTAATTGAGTGACAACTTTAGGTGGACTAATGGTGTTTGAAGTGAATTACACAGGTAATTAGTCCATAGGTGATCATGTGTGAGCAACATATGCCATAGAGGTGAAATGGCTTGGAAGATGTTGCAAGGCTCATACATGTGATGAAGGAGCTTATTGCATATGTGACATGACATGTGGTCATATGGCTAAGATGGAGAAGATCAAGGCAAGACTTGGCTTGATGGACCGGTTGCGAAGGTGAAGGGCAAGTTGAGGCTTTGAAGCCGTTGGTACCGAGTGTCGGGAGGCTTAAGCAAGACTTGGCGCCGAAGGACCGAAGCGATGGTGAAGAGCAAGTGATGTCAAGATCGATGGACCATGGAGGCCATGTGATGATATGAAGTGGATCATATCATTTGAAGATAGGTTGGTGCATGTGTTGCATCAACACCGAAGGAGATGGAATGGAATGCGCAAGGCAAAGGTATATTTGTAGGGCATTTCATTTCACCGGTCATAGGTGTGTAGAGAAGATTATGACCGGGTTTAGGATAGATGGCCGTACTATTAAGAGGAGCAAACTTGTTTGCATATCGGTCATCTAGTGCCACTTGAGCGATCTAACTTTGCGATGTTACTAAGATCGAGTGGCGTGGTGAGAGCAAGTGAAAATCTTTTGAATATGTTTGTGAAAATGCTAACACACATGCACATGATGTTGTACACTTGTTGGTGTTAGCACATTTGCAAAGAAGAAGTTGTTGGAGTTGGTTTGGATCAAAACGGAGAAGAAAATGGAGTTTTCTGTGTATGGTCGGTGGTACCGACCAGGGTGGTCGGTGGTACCGCCCATAGGTGCTGCGTGCAGCCCTCTCTGTAATGGGACGTTTTTGGCCTGGCGGTGGTACCGCTATTACCTCGGTACTACCGCCGGCGGTGGTACCGACCGGATGGTCGGTGGTACCGTGGCCCTGAGGAGTTTCGCGAGGCTCTCTGTAGTTTCTGAAAAATGGCTTGTCGGTAGTACCGCCATTACCTCGGTACTACCGCCCACGGTGGTACCGACGCAAGGTCGGTAGTGGCTGGTTTTTCGCGAGGCTCTCTGTTGTTTTGAAAAATGGCTTGCCGGTAGTACCGCCATTACCTCGGTACTACCGCCCACGGTGGTACCGACGCAAGGTCGGTAGTGACTGGTTTTTCGCAGAGCTCTCTGTTCGCGGCGATTTTGGCCTGGCGGTAGTACCGCCATTACCTCGGTACTACCGACCTCGGAGGAACCGACCAGGGATCGGTACTTCGCCTTAATCAGCGGGATGTGAGGAAACGGCTAGTTTGACCAAGGCCGGTACTACCGCCCAGGAGGGGCCGGTACTACCGGCAAAGCGCAAAAAGATGGGGATCGGGCCGCCGCCCTCCCCGCTCTATATATAGTCGTTGTGGCCGGCCCTAGGTTGAGGTTGGTGCACTCCAAAGCCTTGGTGGCTTGTGTGGATGTGCTTGGGAGCCCTCTAACTCGCTTGTGCTTGCTAGTGTGCGGATCTATTGCGAGTGAGCGATTCTAGTGCGTTGCTTTGAGAGATTGCATCGAGTGGCACTAGGTGTTCGAGTTGCAAGCCGGTGGTGCTTATTACTCTTGGAGGTTGCCACCTCCTAGACGGCTTGGTGATCGAGTCTCCGTCGTGAAGCCCGCGTGAAGATTGTGCGTGGCTCCGGAGAAGGATTGTGAGGGGCATTGTGCTCGCCCCGCGGGGATCGCGAAGAGCAACTCTAGTGGATTGCGCGTGTCATTGAGTTACCCTCACTTGTGGGTGAGTTCTTGCGGCGCTCGAGTGTCGAGCTAGGTGTGGTGCCTATTAGCCGCCGAACTACCAAAGTGTGTGGTCGACACAACGGGGACTAGCTTGGTGGCAACCAAGTGAACCTCGGGGAAAAATCACCGTGTCAACATTGTCTACTCTTCTCGGTGGTTTGCAATCTCCATACATAAGCTTATATTTACTTTCATACATATTGTGCTTGTGTAGCTATCTAGTTTGTGTAGCTAAGTTGAGCTCTCTAATTTGGCCTGTGTAGCCTTGTTATTGAGCATTGCTAGTGAGCTTAGGCTTTGTGCTTTGCTTGCTAGTTTGTGTAGGAGCTCCCTCGTGCTTAAAGTACTAGTGGCATAGGATTGTGTGACCTTGCTTCTAGAATTGGTTAGGTGAGCTTTAGCTAGCCCGACACCTTATTTGCATTGTTTAGGATCTTTTATAAGGTGTCATAGAGTATAAGTAGAGGGGTGTAGTCCTGGCTAGATCGATAGTTTTAATTCCGCATTTATTTCGGTTAGCCATTCCGCTGCAATTAAGTTTAAGTTTTTAAAAAGGACTATTCACCCCCCCTCTAGTCCGCCATCTCGACCCTTCAATTGGTATCGGAGCGAGGTCTCTCATTTGTGGTCTTCACCGACCCGAGAGGATGGCGTCTAGTGGGCTAGATGATGTGTGTGATACACATATTTTTGATGGCACACACTTTGCACAATGGAAATACCATATGCTTGATCATTTTCGTGCAAAGGGGCCAAAGTTTTGGTGGATTATCACTAGTGGTCTCACTCATGTTTTGGACCATAGAAATCTCACCAAAGCTCAAAAGGATCTCTTTGAACTTGATGCAAATGCTTATTGTTATCTAATGGATGCATTGAGTTTTGAGTTGTTTTATAAGATCAACTCCAAAGGGACCGCCCATGAGATGTGGGAATCCATCAAGACCACCTTCGGTGATCCCTCCACGTTTGATGATGGCAAGTTCATAAAGGAGGATGAACCGGTGGCATATGAGGATGTTGAGCAAGACCACAACTCCGTGATTGTGGAAGATTGCTCCAACTCACGTTCAAGTGATGCAATCAATGAAGATACTTCAAGCACACTTGACAAGATGGAAGATGATGCCTCAAGTGATGCAAATAATGATTCTACTCCAAGCACACTTAATGATGTTGATGGCTCATGCTCGGGCGATGATCGTGATACTACTACAAGCCCATCGCCACATTGCTTCATGTCACAAGGTGACACCAAGGTATTTAATGCAAATGTGGTTGATCATGTTGATTCATATGATGAGCTTGTTAGTAGACTTGCTAGCATGACCATGTCTTTAGAAAATGAGAAAAATAAAACAATGAAATTAACAAATGAAAACTCATTTCTAAAGAACTCATGTGAAGAACATAAGCGCTTACTTGATGTTCTTAAAGCTTCACATGATGATTTAATTGAAAAGTATGGCTCTCTCATTAAGGAGCTTTCAAAGAAAATTAAAAATAATGAGAGCTCATCACATGGATCAAATGATCAATTGCAAAATGTTGCTAACCCATGTGATGTAGGCAAGAAGAATGTATCCACCTCTTGTGATGATTTAATATCTATGCCATGTTCTTCACATATAGATGCTTGTTCTACTTCTATGTCTTGTGAGACTAACCTTTTGAAGGAGAACAATGAGCTCAAACTTGAAGTGAAGAACTTGAGCAACAAGTTAGAGAGGTGGTGTAAATCAAAGGTCACCTATGAGCACATAATGAAGAATCAAAGAAGCTATGGTGACAAGAGTGGCATTGGCTTCAACAAGAGCAATGTCAAAGGCAAGAGATGGGGCAAGAGAAGACATGAAAGAGAAATGAAGAAGCAAGAACAAGAAAAGCTATCTCATTTCATGTGCTATCAATGCCATGAGATGGGACATCTTGCAAAGGCTTGCCCCAACAAGAAGAAGCCCCAAGTTCAAATCAAGAACAACCATCATGATGGTGACTTGATGAAAAAGAAGAAAACAAGAAGGGGCGGAAGAGCAAGGCATCCAACTCATATCCATGATGCCAAGATGATGATGAGCAAGACTCAAGATGAGAAGAAAGATTTGGCTCACATCAAGTGCTACAAGTGTGGTGATATGGGACACTTTGCCTCGAAGTGTCCTAACAAGCTTGAGAAGAAGGCTCAAGCAACTCATGAGAGGCAAGGCAATGAGAAGCAACAAATGAGCAAGGAAGAGAAGGCTCAATCAAAGAGAAGTTGCTACTCATGCCGGGAAAGGGGACACATGGCTCATTCATGTCCCCTAGGTATGACTTCTAAGCCAATTTCAATTGATAATGCTAATGTGTTTAGAAAGGATGTAAATGGTACCACATTGGTCGCTATTGCAAAACATCCCGCTACTCATACTAAGGCTATGCCAAAGTATGTTGCACCTAACTTGAGAGGACCCAAACTAGTTTGGGTACCATCAAAAAGTGGATGATTGCGTGTAGGTACCATGGCATTGGAGACTTGATTCAATTTGTTCTATGTTGATCATCATGTGAGTGAATCAAGTAATGAAGCTTAGTGCAAATCCATCCCAATGCCAAGACAAAAGAGTGAAGTCCAAGTGCTATAACATACAAGTGCAAAAGATCAAGTTGTGGTGGTAAAATGGAATATTTGAAGGCTTGCAATCAAATTTAGTTGAAGCTTGCTTTTGGATGATCATGAGCTACTAAGGTATATCTCTAGTTGATCGTATTATTTTAGATGCATATGAGATAATTGAATCGGATATATATGCATATGTTGCTTGCTATAAGATGATTGAATGGATTTGATGCTTAGTGATCAAAATTGAGTTAGTTTGAATGGATATGTTCATGAGACTTCTTTTAGTAAGTGATTTGAATGGATGTATGTCTTGTGAGATTGTTCAAACAAGTTAGCTTCAAGTTTGATTCAAATTGGTAGAGTATAGCTCAATTGCTCAAAGTTGTTCAATATTGCAAAATCTGAGTGAGCTGAGAAGATAGCCATGTTTGGATGATCAAATCTTTTTGGATTGGCTTGAAATTTGGTACACATGCTCTACACTTATGATATTAGCTGCTGTGCAAAATTCATGATTATTGGATAAGATGTACTTTGGTTTTGGAGTAGATCTTGTCAACTATTGTGCAGCAGTTTTCAGCATGTAGTACTATGGAAAGAATTGAAATCTGGTAGCAATCTAGAAAGTCAATGAAGCTCAAATCTTTATGGCTGCTAGAATACATAGTGAGACACATCTCCACCAAATTTCATGGTCATTGGACTTATATTTTGGGAGATATGCATGTTTCTTTGAGAAGGACAGAATCTGCCAGAAAAGTGACAAATATTGGATTGATTTAGAGTCACTTTGATTGAAAGGCCCTCAAGTTGGAATCATGTTTATAAAGTGGTTGAGGGACCTATGTTTGGTTTTGAGATGAGCTAGAAGTATGGCAAATATGAGTACAAGTTCATGTGATTGGGAAGTGTATTTGGCACACATTTGGTACTCAAATTGAAGATCAAGACCAACATCAAGATGAAGATAAAGATCAAGCTCTAGTATCAAATTGAAGATCATTTGGAAGAAAGAAAAGGACTCAAAGAGGAATTCAAAGTCACATTTTCAAGAAGAGTTTAATTGGATCAATCAAACAAGGTCAATTCAAGTGAGTATCAAGGATGGTTCTTTGGAGAGAGGTCACTTCTCCCTTTTGTAGGGGCTTGCCGCCTTTGGTAGGTTAACCAAGTATGATACTTGGAAGGCTAATATGGAAGTGGTGATTCAAAGGATATTTGAGATGCTTAGTTGAAGCAATGAAAGGATTGACCAAGCAAAGCAAGCAACATGCAAGATAGTAAAGCAAATCATGACAATTCAAGTGGTATTCATATGCAAGCTATGTTCAAATGAAGAAGCAAGCCAACCACAACAAGATAGCGCACTTAATCATATGAGTGAAGATTTGTTCTATCAATTGGTATATATTGGTCTTCACCATGGACTTCACATTGCTATTTGGAGCTTAATTGGAATCAAATGACTATCCTCTACTCCAAGATAGCAAAGGTATCATTGTAATGTGCATGATCATATTCATCCCTTACTAGTATGCGGTTAGTGCATATAGTACATGCTCAATAGGATCATGCATAACAATTGAAAAGTTTAAATTCATAGCCTACCACTATTGCTTGATTGACTATATGATCTAGTGGATAGTATGTGAATTTGTTCATGAGCTAGTGAACCCAAGTACTTGATCTAGAAGATGAACATTCAAGTGTCTAATTCAACATGAGTAAGATAACCATTGAAAAATGTGTGAAGAAGCTTACTCTAGAGCAAACCGAGTTAGATATCTTGTGCAATATTGCCTAGTTCAAGTCACAAATGAGAAGCTCATGAAGATGACAAGAGTTCAAGAAGAAGATAATAATGCAAATGGATATCAAGTTAAACCTTTTATTCAAGTGGTATCCTACAAGACTTCAAGTGATCCTCAACTTTAAGTGATCAAATCAAGCAAAGATCCATCACCAACAAAAGCTCAAGCTTATCAAGTGGATGACCCATGCTATGACATAGGGGAGGTGCCCCACCTATTGGTATCAAGGTCAAAGATCCTACACATGGTATCATTCCAACACATATGGTGGTGTCCATCAAAAATGAAGACTCAAGTATCATCCATCTACCCTAGTCCAACCCTTTGTATCAAGAGAAGCATATCTTTTATGGTCATTGATGACAAAGGGGGAGAAGTTATGGAAAAGATATGTCAATTATGATATGTCAAGGACAAAGAGGGAGAAAAGAAGATGGACATGGATCAAGAGGGAGCAAGATTGAAGGATCAAAATTCTTGGACAATGAGAGCACACAAGTAGGGGGAGCAAGCTCATGAACTTGGTTGTTGCATTTGATATGTGCATAATCATGTGCTTGCTTGCATTGCATAAGTTTTAAAATTTTATATGCATGCTTGTGTGGTGTATGCTAGTTATAGGATTTAATTGATGAATTGATAACTAGCATGCATAGGTTAATAGCTAGACTTGTGCTTTTAATGCAAAACTAGACCCTTGCTATTAATGTTGATCTCACGGGGTTTTCTAGTTTTTATGATGTCTAGCTACTCTTCGATGCTAAGGATGAATCAAAATGTGGTATGCACGCTTCAAAGGTAAAATTTCATTATGTATACCTTAGCATCACTTAGTAGTGCTAACACTCCCACAAATTTCATATTTATGCATGTGTGCAAGCTTGAAACCAAACCATTTGAGCACACATGTAGGGGGAGTTAACACTACAAAGTCGGGTTGTATGGTGCTTATCCAAATTCTCTTATATGGTCTTAATGTTGGATAAGTAACATAGAATCCAAAGAGCTTAATTTCCATATCTTTGTAGAGTTGTCATCAATTACCAAAAAGGGGGAGATTGAAAGGTCCTAGTTTGGTTTTGGTAATTGAGTGACAACTTTAGGTGGACTAATGGTGTTTGAAGTGAATTACACAGGTAATTAGTCCATAGGTGATCATGTGTGAGCAACATATGCCATAGAGGTGAAATGGCTTGGAAGATGTTGCAAGGCTCATACATGTGATGAAGGAGCTTATTGCATATGTGACATGACATGTGGTCATATGGCTAAGATGGAGAAGATCAAGGCAAGACTTGGCTTGATGGACCGGTTGCGAAGGTGAAGGGCAAGTTGAGGCTTTGAAGCCGTTGGTACCGAGTGTCGGGAGGCTTAAGCAAGACTTGGCGCCGAAGGACCGAAGCGATGGTGAAGAGCAAGTGATGTCAAGATCGATGGACCATGGAGGCCATGTGATGATATGAAGTGGATCATATCATTTGAAGATAGGTTGGTGCATGTGTTGCATCAACACCGAAGGAGATGGAATGGAATGCGCAAGGCAAAGGTATATTTGTAGGGCATTTCATTTCACCGGTCATAGGTGTGTAGAGAAGATTATGACCGGGTTTAGGATAGATGGCCGTACTATTAAGAGGAGCAAACTTGTTTGCATATCGGTCATCTAGTGCCACTTGAGCGATCTAACTTTGCGATGTTACTAAGATCGAGTGGCGTGGTGAGAGCAAGTGAAAATCTTTTGAATATGTTTGTGAAAATGCTAACACACATGCACATGATGTTGTACACTTGTTGGTGTTAGCACATTTGCAAAGAAGAAGTTGTTGGAGTTGGTTTGGATCAAAACGGAGAAGAAAATGGAGTTTTCTGTGTATGGTCGGTGGTACCGACCAGGGTGGTCGGTGGTACCGCCCATAGGTGCTGCGTGCAGCCCTCTCTGTAATGGGACGTTTTTGGCCTGGCGGTGGTACCGCTATTACCTCGGTACTACCGCCGGCGGTGGTACCGACCGGATGGTCGGTGGTACCGTGGCCCTGAGGAGTTTCGCGAGGCTCTCTGTAGTTTCTGAAAAATGGCTTGTCGGTAGTACCGCCATTACCTCGGTACTACCGCCCACGGTGGTACCGACGCAAGGTCGGTAGTGGCTGGTTTTTCGCGAGGCTCTCTGTTGTTTTGAAAAATGGCTTGCCGGTAGTACCGCCATTACCTCGGTACTACCGCCCACGGTGGTACCGACGCAAGGTCGGTAGTGACTGGTTTTTCGCAGAGCTCTCTGTTCGCGGCGATTTTGGCCTGGCGGTAGTACCGCCATTACCTCGGTACTACCGACCTCGGAGGAACCGACCAGGGATCGGTACTTCGCCTTAATCAGCGGGATGTGAGGAAACGGCTAGTTTGACCAAGGCCGGTACTACCGCCCAGGAGGGGCCGGTACTACCGGCAAAGCGCAAAAAGATGGGGATCGGGCCGCCGCCCTCCCCGCTCTATATATAGTCGTTGTGGCCGGCCCTAGGTTGAGGTTGGTGCACTCCAAAGCCTTGGTGGCTTGTGTGGATGTGCTTGGGAGCCCTCTAACTCGCTTGTGCTTGCTAGTGTGCGGATCTATTGCGAGTGAGCGATTCTAGTGCGTTGCTTTGAGAGATTGCATCGAGTGGCACTAGGTGTTCGAGTTGCAAGCCGGTGGTGCTTATTACTCTTGGAGGTTGCCACCTCCTAGACGGCTTGGTGATCGAGTCTCCGTCGTGAAGCCCGCGTGAAGATTGTGCGTGGCTCCGGAGAAGGATTGTGAGGGGCATTGTGCTCGCCCCGCGGGGATCGCGAAGAGCAACTCTAGTGGATTGCGCGTGTCATTGAGTTACCCTCACTTGTGGGTGAGTTCTTGCGGCGCTCGAGTGTCGAGCTAGGTGTGGTGCCTATTAGCCGCCGAACTACCAAAGTGTGTGGTCGACACAACGGGGACTAGCTTGGTGGCAACCAAGTGAACCTCGGGGAAAAATCACCGTGTCAACATTGTCTACTCTTCTCGGTGGTTTGCAATCTCCATACATAAGCTTATATTTACTTTCATACATATTGTGCTTGTGTAGCTATCTAGTTTGTGTAGCTAAGTTGAGCTCTCTAATTTGGTCTGTGTAGCCTTGTTATTGAGCATTGCTAGTGAGCTTAGGCTTTGTGCTTTGCTTGCTAGTTTGTGTAGGAGCTCCCTCGTGCTTAAAGTACTAGTGGCATAGGATTGTGTGACCTTGCTTCTAGAATTGGTTAGGTGAGCTTTAGCTAGCCCGACACCTTATTTGCATTGTTTAGGATCTTTTATAAGGTGTCATAGAGTATAAGTAGAGGGGTGTAGTCCTGGCTAGATCGATAGTTTTAATTCCGCATTTATTTCGGTTAGCCATTCCGCTGCAATTAAGTTTAAGTTTTTAAAAAGGACTATTCACCCCCCCTCTAGTCCGCCATCTCGACCCTTCACCGAGACAAGTCGAGGGGGTAAGTCCACCAAGAACAGAAACACAAACAAGAGTTGAAGGGCGTGATATATTACCACGTAGCTCTGTAGAGGGGCTCTGTCAGGTTGAGTCGCTGCCCTAGTGATACCATCGTACGGGTCCTCGTCGTCGTCCGACTCAGCGGTGACCTCGTAGTACGGTGGCTTAATGTGCAACCTGGTGCTCCGGTGCAGCCACTGCAGGTCGAAGACGCCCTGGTCGTACGGCTCACCGTGCTCAACGTCCTGCTGGTACCTGTTTGTCCAACTCAGGACATGATCGGCGTGCTCCGCGCGCCAATCAACAGGGTTCTTCCGTCTGGTTTGGCGCTTCACCCTGTAATGCAAAGGAAACCAATCTGTTAGAGCATAAGATAGAATTTTACTAGAGTAATTGAACATGATTGTAGACGATACTTACTTGTGCAACCTCTGATCCGTGCTAAAAAGAGGTTGTAACACCTCTGGTGTTTAACTGTAATTAACCTGACATGTCATCATCATTAGTCATTAATCATCCTTGCCTTGCATTTATGTTTGCTTAGTACTTGTGTAGCAATCTCTTTTCAAAAACCCTAAAAGCCCAAATCTTCCTATAAGGGCAAAAATGGTAATTTCACCTCTGTGCCTAGCTTTGTGTAATTCTTGTTCAGTTGGATGTCTTGAAGTTTTGTTGTGTTTGCCAAAGTTCAAAAATCAAAATCAGATTTCAAATCCCTTTGCAAAACCCTGATTTCCAAACCCTGGATTTTATCCCTCTTTTTGTAATTCAAAAATTATTCAAAATTTGGGGTTGGTCCAAAAAGCAAAGTTGTAGATCTGGCCAAGAGAAACAACTTTGGTATTTACAAATTTTCAAGTTTATGTACAAAGTTTGAAGTAAATCCAAATTCATTCAAATTCCAGTTTTTGTCCCCTTTTCAGTTTTCAAAATTTATTTAAAAACTATTGAGTTTCAGAAAAAAAGTATATTAGCAAAGTTGTAGGTTTTGATAAAAGGAACAACTTTCATATTTGCAAATTTCCAACTTTCAATGTAAAACCAAAAGTAATTTTGAATTTATTCAAATCCCAAAAGTGTTCCCTTTTCTGTTTTCAAATGTGGTCCAAAAACTATTTGGATTTTGAAAATATTCTTTTTGACAAAGTTGTAGATCTCTTTTTTCTGCACAACTTTGGTGTTTTGAGTTTTTGCTGCTCAGTTCAAGTTTTGGGAGTAATTTGCAAAATACAGAGATCAGCCCATAGTCAAACCCTAAGACCTAGCCCTGTTCATCTTCAACCTACAGCTAGGGGGCCCCGGCCATGGCCGCGCGCCAGCGCCGCCTGCGCCACGCGCGCCTGGCAGCCGCACAGCCGCCCCCGACTTGTCGCCTGCGCCCGCGCCATCATGCCGCACCCGCACGCGCAAAGCGCTGACCTCCGCCCCGTCCCCCACTGCTCCCAGCACGACGCCGCCGCGTGGCCGTCGCCGGCGAACGCATACCCGGCCCCTGCGCGCACGCCGTCCTTCCCGCCGGCTCGCAATCGAGTGCGCACGCCTCGTCCGAGCTCATCCACACCATCCCGTGCTCTCTACCGTCCCCTGGCCGCGGCTATAAAAGGCCCGCCGGAGCCGGAGCTCCGCACTCGACCCCGCCGCCGTGGCCAGCCCACTCCGAAGCTCCCGCCGCTCAACCACCTAGCCCGAAAGCTCCGCCTTGAGCTCGTGAAGCTTTCCCACCCCTCAATTTCACCTCCCCCGCCTCCAATCGCCCGGCGTAACCCCATCTTCCCAAACTCCGACGGAACACCGGTGAACTCGGGTTCGTCAAATACTCCCTCTCCGGCCACGATCATCTTCCCCTGACCCCTATGTCAGCTTCCTTGGCTCCGCGCGACTCTAACCAGGCCCTTGCGGTCTCGTGTGTTGCGCAGGATCGCCGGATCGCCGGAGTGCCGCCGCGGTCGTCTCCTTCCTCGAGCCTCACCCTCGAGAACGTGTCGAGCCTCACCCTCGAGCACGTGTCGAGCCTCACCCTCGAGCCACACCCTCGAGCACGCCTGCGAACCGCGCTCCCTCGAAGCAGCCGAGCCCTGCCTCCGACCCGTGGTAAGCACCCGAAGCCTCCGGTCTCTGCTTCCACTCCGTTTCGCCCGAGCCTCCCAGTCAGGCCTCGGACGGACGGTTGCTTTCCGTCTCGCCCGAGCCTTCCGTCTCGCCCGAGCCTCCAAGACCAGGCCTCGGACGAAGCGATCATTCCGTCTCGCCCGAGTCCGCTTCGCCCGAGCCAAGCCTCGGCGAGCGCATGCTCTCCGCTTCGCCCGAGCCAGGCCTCGGCGAACACATGTCTTCCGTCTCGCCCGAGCCTCCGGGCCAGGCCTCGGACGAAGCAGTCGCTTCCGTCTCGCCCGAGCCCGTTTCGCCCGAGCCCTGCATAGAAGGAGCACAGCGCTCTTTTCTTTTTCCTTTTTGAAAGAGTGTGAATAGTGTTCTGTTTTCTCTTTTTTGTGTGAATTAATTTGTTGTTCCTTAAATCCTGATAAAATTATGGTATGCTCCATGCACTGTGTAGTATTTTATAAAAATATGAAACTTTACTTTTCTGCAAGAATTTGAAAATGTAAAATCCCTCTTTTAATTAATAAATGGATGGTTTTGGATTTTTAGAAAATTATTTATAACTCCAAAAATCATGAGATAAATTTTTGTGAGCTTCCTATGCCATGTTTAGTCTCTGATGAAATTTTGAAGTCTTTTGGAACAAGTTGATTTTTAAGCATTTATCTTTAATTGTTAAATAGTGCCTTTTGTTAATTAATGTCTGGAATTATTTGAGCACCTTAATGACCTCCAAAAATTATGAACTTTGTTTTGCCATCTATCTACACCATAATGAACTTATGTGATTAATTTGGTAATTTTTGGAGCAACTTCATAAAATGACCTTTTTAAATAATTAAGGAAAATAGAAAAAGTGATTAGGGTTCATGTTGTATGCCCTGTTTTGCATTGTTCATGCTAGCATACTCATGTGCATGCATCATTGCATTCGTATAGTCACCGAAGAAGGAGTCAAGATCGAGGCAGCCGCCGACGAACCTGTCCCCGAGGCTACCCCGAGTTCCGACAACTGCTCCGCCGCCTTCGAGCCTGCCCTCTTTGCTCTTCAAGGCAAGCCCCGGTGCATTTAACCCTTTCCTTGAATTTATAAAATGATTTCCTTAAATGCTTTTGAGTTAAATTATTGCATTAGGTTTATAGGAGTTGTGTGCTATCCTAATTGATGCACTATCCACCTTGACCACTGATACACCTGATACCTGCTGTTCAAAAGTATTTGAAAAATGCTTAGCAATGCTTATTGAATTAGACTTTGCAATAAAATGCCAATTTCAAAAGTGTGATCACTTAAGGAATGTTTATGGGATTTTGGTCTTACTCCCCGGCTGTTGGTTAGGTATCTGATCCGTACCTAGTCAATAGCGAGGAGAGGTTGTCCGAGCGTACGGTGCCGTCATGTTGTAGTCCGGGACTCAACAGTTGACACCGACCGGGACAGGGTTGAAACACTGACAGGACTATTACGCTTGGGTGAGATATGACCAAGGTATAGTTCTGGCTGGAAAATTAGGGACCATCCGTATGGGGGCCTGCTGGTCAAGACTTGTAACTATTCACATACTTCGGAAAGCTCTGGCTCCGAGAAATCCTTGATTGGGACCGACAACCGCGCACTGGGAGTGGAGAGATGGCGGAAGTAGCATGTACCCACGTGGTCGTCGTACCTGGAAAGGAGTGGTGTACTGTACTTCCGGGTGGCGTAGGACCGGTCCAATCTTGGAGGAATCGTGGTAGACGAGTTGGCATATGCAAGCTTGGGTGCTACATATGCAGTGTGGATAGGGATCCTCAGCTGAGTATTATTTATCCGGATTAACGTTGCTCCTCGGTTATGGAGACTTGGTCCACTGACTGTCAACGGAGAGTGGTTCTCAACTAGGAACGTTTTGAAATGTAAAATGAATCATGAACGATGAAGAATTGAGGAATACTAAATCTTTCCAAAGTAAAATAAGGTTTACAAAAATGCTTTTCTGCAAAATACTTGATCTTGCTTAAGCCTTACCTTGACTACCCTAAGCCTCTCATTCCTGAGTCTTCTCCCTTTTTCTTTAGTCGGGTAAGTCTTGTTGAGTACCCCAGTACTCAGGGTTTGTTACCCATGCTGCAGGTATGACAGAGTCCCCGATGTGTCTTGCACCCTGCTGCGTGACCATCGTCCAGGAAGAGGCCGATGAGGCCAAAGAATAGTTGTTCACCCTCGGGCTGGGTGATTATAAGTATCTTCGTTGTTCTCCACTATGTTGCCTATGTCTATTTCTAATATAAGAACTTGGTTTGTAATAACTGCACCTTAATTTCTATTTGGAACCCTGTTTTGTAAAACTAATGTTATTTAAGTCTTCCGCTCATTATTTCGATGTTATTTGTAAAAGTATGCAATGCTGTAACCGAATTGTGAGATGATCCTGCGGACATTGGGCACTGATGTAGCCCGGTGGCGAACAGGTCTTAATCACATGGAACATGGGTTCGGCTGTCAGAGGTTGACAGGGACACGTGGGCCATGGGATTAGGGTCGTTCCGTCACAGAGGTGGAGGAAACTCTTGTCGTAGGCCGAACTGACGCATCACCCTGATGGGCAAGTGCATCTCGACCACGTAGAAGCAGATAAGAGGGACGGTGCAAAGCCAGTCTACACGGTCCAGGTCCGTGGCGGGGTCGAACACGTTGTCGTACAGGTCCTAGGGCTCCCAACAGACCTGTTTTTAATGAACAAACATAGTTAGGCATGTTCCCATTTCACTATAAAAAATGAACTCATTCCGGACTTACCTGGTGCTGTGTCAAGACGTCCAGCAAGTCCGTGTACTGGTGGTAGCGGCGCTGGGGGTTGCCTCTAACTGGCTCTGCCGTGGACCAGACATACAGAGCAGTGGGGCGGGTGTCCTCGTGCGTCCACACCTGCATTCCAATTTGAATCAGTTAAATGACTGTAAATTTGTAAAAGCACACGCACGCAGGAGGTATGTACTTACTGCATCCTCTCGACAATGGGGACGACCCACATGCAGCCGCTGCCAGGCCCAAACCTGGAGCAGGGGCAGGCACCCTCCCAAGCTAGAGGACGCCAGGCTCCGCCGGCACCCCTCGCACAGCTATCTGTACAGCCAGGCTAGCACAACGCTCCCCCAGTTGTAGCCAGCGATGTTCTCCCACGGCTGTGCGAGGATGGGGACGAACATCCAGCTGATCGTGTTCCCCGATGAGTCGGAAAACAGGAAGGCCCCAATAAAGTGCCACAACCACACTCTGGCATACCTCTCCACTACCTGTGGGTCGGCGTTGGGGGGGGGGGCAAAACGCAAAGTGCTCGGTGATCCACGACGAAGGCACCCCAGAAGTCTTCCTGTTTGTTTTAAAAAAGTTGAAGTTAGGACATGATAGTAGCAATCGTATGCAACTAAATTAGAAAAACAAATTGTAGCTTACTTGTTCCTCTTGGCATCTGCGTCGTCCGGGGGCCTACGACCACAGAACTGGTGGACGGTGTCCATCCACGTGTCCGAGTCAACAATCCCCGTCACGGGGAGCCCGCCCAGGCGTAGACCAAAAATCTTGGCCACGTCCTGTAAGGAAACCGTCATCTCCCTGCAGGCGAGGTGGAAGGTGTGCGTATCGGGACGCCACCTGTCCACCAGCGCGGTCAGGAGCGCCGGGTCGAGCTGGCACACAGCGTCGGTGGCAACGCGGGCCAGCACCAACAAGCCCGCGCGACGTACGAAGGGTGCGTAGCGCTCGTCCCACCGGTGCCAGAGGTGGGTGCGCGGTCTCAGCAACGTCAAACGCTCCGGAGGGGCGTAGTCCGTCAGCCTGTGCGCCCGGTGCTCGGCGTCATAGTACGGCTCAAGGACAGGGTACGCCGGAGGGTTCGTCATCCTGTTTAAACAAAACATGCAATCAGGTTAGTACAGCGTCTAAAATAATAAAGCATTAAAACAAATGAAAGACATATGTACAAAAATAACAAAAACATTCAAATAATTAATATAAGTAAAGATACAAGTCAAGTGGTGTCGTTGTACACCTGTTGTCTTTGTCTACGATGGAAGGCTGCATTATGCCCTGGCATGTGGCAAACAGAGCATAGGTTCGTGCTCGGTGTCTGGTCGAAGTCCCCCCCGCCATACCTATCCATATTGCCCATGTCCCCCTTTAGTCTCTTCTTCCTCCTCCTACCCTTACCTACCTTCAGCAGCTCAAGATCAGGCATAAAGTCTCTACCCAAGTATGGAGGCCATTGAGTGGGATCCAGGTAAGGCTCGAAGCTGCTCTGCCAAATTGCGACGGTGTTGCTCCGGCGATAGTACTCGGACATATATGGTACGGCCTTGTAGTTATATCCGCGCGCTCTACAGGACGCAATCATGTGAGAGCAAGGGGCATGCATTATCTGCGGCACGTTACAACTGCATTCCACTCTTTCAAGATCGATCTGATAGTTGCGACCACCATAACTGTCGGGGGTCCACAAAAGGGGTACTCCCGATCAACGCAAACTAATAGGTTAAACCTAGAACGCCTGTAAATAACAAACCTGACTAGTCTAACCCCTTAAAGAGACCAACCCCTCGAGGCCCACAACGCTGGCCCACCAAGCCAGGCCTCGGGCGAACGCGCGCTCTCCGTCTCGCCCGAGTTCACCGAGCCAGGCCTCGGGCTGACGCCCATTCTCCATCTCGCCCGAGCCCTCCAAAGCCAGGCCCCGGGCGAGCGCCCCACTAAAACCTCGAGTCCTGGCATTTAGGGCTCGAGCCCCCCACAGCCGAACACCATACCTCGAGACCCCACGCAGGGGACCTCGAGCCTCTCTGGCACAGCAGCCCATCCCTCGAGGCGCTTATGCTTCCCTCGAGCGGCGCAGGCATCGGATGACAACCTCATACCGCGCATTTAATACATCCACCTACTCCAGTCACGTCCTCTGCAGCCCGACGTGTACCACAGTAACCAGGGCAGAGTCAAGTCTCGTTTTCACCACAAGCATGGGCAAAAGGGCGCCAGTACGGCACTGTTAACCCATACCCTACGCTGTTGCACGTCCAAGCCACGTTTCGAGGCCGGGATGCCCACTGCTCAATCAATTTCCACGGGACTTGTCCATACCTGCGGGGGCTCGAGCCCCCCGTAGGCGCCACCTCGAGGCCGGCTCCGCGCCCCTCGAGCCCTAACTGCTTTCATGCTATTGGAAGACAGGTACCCTAAGATCCGGAGGGACCCCGCCGTGTCCTGTACGTGCCGGAATGGGTGTTGTACGGCTTCTACATCGTCACGTCATCACGTCCGCGCCCGGGATGGAGGCCACGCCCCAAGGACGCCTCAACAGCAACGCCCACGTCGGCTCCAGTGGCCCCGACAAGACAGGGTTCCTACCCCTCTCCGTATTGGGCATCGTACGCCCCGACACCTGTAATACCCTTGTGTAACCCTGGCCTCCCCTTGCTCTATAAAAGGGGACGCCAGGGCCCTTCGCGCGGGGGAAAAAGACGCGAGTCCACGGTTACACAACTCCGATAGACAACACACAAGTCCACACACGTACACACTCGAGTCCGGACTCCGGTCCACGCTCATTGAGCTTGTATTCGCCCCTGTACAAGCACTTAGGTGCAAGTAATATAAGAACCTCCTCCCCCGCTGGACGTAGGGCCTTCTTTGCCCGAACCAGGATAAATCCTTGTGTCATCTTGCATCACCATCCAGGAAGAGAGCACGCGATCACATTACTCGTTGGTGTCATACCCCCGGGTTCGAAACACCGACACTAACGTTCCCCGCCCATGGTAGTTCCACCCTTTGCTCGAACATTATAGATTTGTCTGGTTGGTCCATAAGCCTCACAAGTTTGTTGCGTTGCCCAGATCTCATTTTCCTAAATGTGCTCCTTTCCCGCCTTTCCAAATTCACCATCCATTTGTAGGTTGTCTTGAGCAATGGACCACCTTTTCACGAAGTACTCGTTGGTCTTGTGAAACGAGTACTCAACGATTCCAGAAACAGGCAAGGCTCTAACACCCGTGAATACCTTTTTGAAAGACTCCGATGAGTTGGTGGTCATTATGCCGAACCGGAAACCGCCCTCATCGTAAGCAAGTGCCCACTTCTCCTTGTGTTCCATCTGTCTCTCGATCCAGGCCCTGGCAGCACTGCTTAACATTTTGTCCAACTCTTCCATTGTTTCCTTGAATTTGTGCTCAGTTTTAACCAATGTTTTCCTAAACAGTAAACGGTAAACAGTCGGTCACTCTTTGTTTAGCGTTTAGGCCGTTTAAACGGTGTTTAAACGGAGTTAAACGGCCTAAACGGTTTTGTATGGTAACACTAAAATATACATATTTATGTATGTAAAAATTAAATTTGCTAGAAACTGTACATATTTGCACATGTAAAAAATAAATATTATACCAAATAATATTTTTGGAAGAAATCTAAATCCCACAACATTTCATATACTCACAATGTTAATTAGTTTTGTGTTGATTATGGTAGTCGTAGTCCTCTAATTAACCAAATTATGGATTAAATGGTTGTTTAGATCATTTAATCATGTCTAACCTGATTTTCTTTAGACCATTTAGACGGGTTTAAACGGTTTAAACGGGTTTAAACGGTCCAACCGTTTAATTCATCGTTTAGGGCCTAAACAAAACAGATGGTCTCTGTTTACCGTTTAAACGGTGTTTAAACGGACTAAACGGCCGTTTAGGCGAACAAAGGTTTTAACACAACATAGCTCTTTCACCTTGGCACAAACCTCCTTTTTTCTCTACCGACGCCAGAAATTGGCGGCAAAGTGACGCATGCACCATCTGTGCACTAGAGGAGGACAACCCTCTATCTCCTCCTCTGCGGCACGAAGCAACCCAACATGACGATCCAAAATCAAACATATTGTCCGAGAAGGCCCTAACACTTGTATCCGTAGCAGGGCCATGAACCAAGACCAAGACTCAACGTTCTCCCCCTCAGCCAAGGCGAAAGCAATTGGAACTATCTGGTCCTCGGGATCAACAGCCGCCGCCATCATCAACACACCCTTGTACGCTCCGGTCAAGAAAGTACCGTCAACAAGTATGACTGGACGACAGAACTGGTACGCATGCTCTGTTTGCGCAAATGACCAAAATACACGCTGAAGAACATGTGTAACCTTGCCAGTGTTGCGGTCTACAAAGTGCCTGTTGGTGTATGTAAACCATTTCAGTCCAGGGTTATAGTATGTCATTGCACACAAAATCCGTGGAATCCTGTTGTACGCTTCATCCCAACCACCCCAACGAATTGCAAGGGCGATCTGCTTCGCACGCCACGCCTTTCCATAAGTCATCTTATAGCCTGTGAATCCAAATATGGAGATAATCAATTTTGAAACAGATACGTCGGCGTCATCATCAACAAATGCCAAAATGCGTCGTGCAAGGTATCTTGTCGTCAATTGAGGATGTTCTTCTTGTCCCTTATTTGTAAAACAGGTATGCGGTTGTACTACTTTACTGATCCTCCACTTGCCATCAGTTCTCTTGCGAGCATTCAGCCTCCACGAACAACCAAGACTCAAACACTTGACGTGGTACCTCAAATTAATATCAGAATAGCTGACCGTGTACGGTCGATGATGATGCACAACATAGTTCTGAAGGAAAAGCTTCAGCTCAGTCATAGTGTTGAAAATCATACCCTTCTGAAGAATCCAATCTGTATGGTTATGCAGTGTTTGCTTGCACAGATTCAATCCAGTATCACAAACTGCCTGGTCCACCATACTAACATCCCTATAACTTGGAACGCCTCTAAAATGCATGTTAATCGACCTCAATTGCTGGAGCTCCGTCTCAGTCAAAGGATCAGGCGGAACATAATACCTCGCTTCGCTCAAACGCCGCCACGCATCAAAATGTGTATGATCCTCTGGTATATCAGTGACTAGTCTCCCTGGAGCATGCATATTCTGAGGAACCGGTTGTGGCATAGCACGAACCGGTTGTGGAATAGCACGAACCGGCTCTGGCATAGCAGAAATATAACTGTCCTCTTCTTCGTCATAATCTAAATCATCATCAGAATCATAGTTTTCATCAAACAATTGTGCCTCCTGCTCCTCCTGCTCGTGTCGCTCTAACTCGGCCACATCAAAATCATTGTTTATTTGACCGACGTCAGCGTGAGCATTTTCAGATGGATACACCATCTCCTGCGTCGGGTGACCATCAACGTCCATACTCATTGGGGCTGCATCCTCATCATCCCCTACCTCCGGTTCTTCACTTTCGTTGCCATCATTGGACGACTCTGCCTGCTTCCTCCAACCGTCCTCTACCACGATCTCAACCATGGTCGAATTGGATGCCATAATGATCGTCTTGTATTTTGCCCAGTCAGCCTGGTTGCGCAAGGGCATCAACGCATAGTTCGCCCTAATCTTGCGACTGTCAAATCTTCCTTTCAACGAGAAATCACCATCAAACTTCTCCTTCAGACGCAACATAAGCTCCGTAAAAGGAGGACGCTCATCAAATACTTCGAGTTCTTGTTCCATGTTATCATCAAACAACTCATCTCGTGTACTAACTGTGCCTCCATAAAACAATCTGAACTTCTCCTTCAGACGCAACATAAGCTCCGTAAAAGGAGGACGCTCATCAAATACTTCGAGTTCTTGTTCCATGTTATCATCAAACAACTCATCTCGTGTACTAACTGTGCCTCCATAAAACAATCTGAATACAGTGTCCATCTACAAAGTCAATAGTGGAACTAAGGTCAAGTGATGGTCTTCTCAAAAGTAAAGAATGACGTAACTACTTACTAAGTTGGCTTCACTAACGTGTCTTCAGTAATATTTCGTCACACCCTAACTAAATACCCTAAAACCCTAACTAACATATCTTTACTAACACCCTATGTCACTAAGTAAATAACATAACCGAAATCACTAAACTAACTAAGTCACTAACTACCTAACCCTAAGTCACTAACTACCTAACCCTAAGTCACTAACTACCTAACCCTAACTCACTAAACTAACCTATTTCACTAACCCTAAGTCATTAACTAACCCTAACTTATTAAACTACCTAACCTAACTCACTAACTAACATTTTGCTAACTAAATAACTAACTTTGCAAAAAAAATAAAAACTAAAATGAACTAACAAACAAACCTGAGATTTAGGTGCTTGAGCTGGGGAGAGCGAACGGGGGGAGGGGGCCGGCCGCCGGCGAGCTCCAATGGCCCCCGGCGAGCACCACTGGCCGTCGGCGAGGTGCCCTGTCCGGCCGGATGGAGGGCGGGGACGGGCGGCCGAGGCAGGGACGTCGGCGAGCGACGGGACGACGCGGCGGGCGACGGGACGGCGGCCGGGGGCGACGGGACGGCGGCGGCGGCGGCGAGGCAGGACGGGCGGGCGAGGAAGGAGGAGGAAGCCGGCGCAGCCAGATCTAGATCGGCTTTGCCGCGCCACCCCGCCTGGCGCGGCAAAGCCGTTGACCGTGCCAGGCCGCCTGGCGCGGCAAACGCACTAGCCGCGCCAACCCGCCTGGCGCGGCAAACTGACGAGCGGGGCCCACGCGGGCCTGCGTGGCCGTGCGGTGGCACGGTGGCGCTTTTGCCACGCCGCCATGCATGGCGCGGCTAACACTTTTGCCGCGCCATTGGGGAGGGCGCGGCAAAAGGGTTAGTTTTGCAAAAAAAAAAAGACAGTGTTGTTTATGAAATTTTTTATTTAATTGGGTTATTAATAAAAAAATTTCCACTAATCGCAGACGGGAGGGACGCCTCACCCAGTTGACCGCGACCGGGAAACCGCCCCAGCACCAGCAGCAGCGCCCAAATCCGACGGAAACAGGCCACGATCAACCGATGATGCACGTGACACGACAAGGGAGCGAGCATTGGCCGATGCCCGATAGGCGCTCATCAATTCGCAGTCAACGGCAACCTCAGACGGCGGCAGAGGGATAGGGGGGCATCTCACGTTCGTGTGATCCTCCTAGTCATCGAATCGTAGGCAAGCTCACGTTCTTCTCGACCGTTGTCGCCGATCACGAACGCCTGCCTAGCTTGGGTGATCCGGCCAATCGATCAACGTCTATTAGACCAAGCGCACTGGCTCCCTCTATCAGCTACGGTAAATAGATTTGGAGTAAAACGATGTCGCAGTGGGAGACGCCAAAACTTCCGCTACGCGCCGGCGTCCTGTAAAGGTAGCGAGCAGTCGAGCCTATAGCGGAGCATGCGTGCGAGCGCGCGCTGCACGCAGCGTGCATGCGCTAGGTGGGCCCCACCTTTTTAATTTAGAAAAAATGTTATATCTCACGAACTGAAAATCTAAATTAAATTCCGATTGCACCATTGAATTCGTTGCAATTAATTCTTTAAAACTAGATCTCTCATAGATATATTTAGATAAAGTGACAAGTGGGCCCACAGTGGATAGAGGATGATATAGGGGATGGATGGATGCGGAAGAAACGAGTATAGAGGAGAGAATCTTAATAACCAGGACGTATAGATGATGAAAATAGAGGAACGTGAGTACGGATAGTGTTAGGAGGCAGCGCATGCAGCAGGAATGCAGGATCCACAAGAATCGTTGCGTCCAACGGGAACCTGTGCATGCGGCCATGCAGCGAGCGGTGCAGGTGGCGACAGGGGCCTGGGTGGCGATCGAGGTGCCGGGTCGTTTCCGCCGCTGGGAACAGAGATCGTGCCGTGCGGTGCCAGGAAATGAAGTGACGGTGGAGGGTGTGGCGACGGGGACGCGCGACCGTGCCGTGCGACGGGGACGCTACTGGGACAGGCCAGGCCGCATCTGGTTGGCCTCGGCCGGTCGGTGGCCTCTGCTTCTGCTCCTTGATCATGACGAGCAGTAGCAGCGCTGCTGCAGCTTCCTGGGGCCTGGGGGAGTTCAGTTGCATGTCTCGGATGATTAGCGCCTGCCAGCTGATACAAACCGGGGGCTGTTTTCGTTCCATTATTAGAATCAGAGTGTGTTTAGTTGGAAAAATTTTAGGTGTAAAGTTCTTGTAGCACTTTCGTTGTTATTTGACAAACTTTGTCCAAATATGGACCAACTAGACTCAAAAGATTCATCTCGACATTTACAAACAAACTGTGTCATTAGTTATTTTTTTAACTACATTTAATACTTCATGCATGCGTCTAAAGATTCGATGTGATGGAGAATCTTGTAAATATTTGGGATCTAAACATGCCCTCAGTATCAGTATTAGAAAAAACAGATAGATATTCTTGTCAGGTTAGGTACGTACTCCCTCCGTCCCTAAATAACTGTCTCTAGAAATCCGTGTTTTCCTCACAGACACGCTTTCCTGACGACAGACAAAAATGGACAGAGGGAGTAGGCAGCTAAGCCAGCTCCGATTGCCTGCTGTGATGCTGTCTCATTCCATCACGAATAACCGGTGTACGGCACGGCCTATGACGAGTGCGCAGGCGGATCTGAGACCCTGCGCTGCAGTCTGCGGCTGCGGCTGCGGCGCGCAGGAACAGGAAGTCGTGAGGTGCATGTTGCTGCTGCCTTGGCGGTGACGAACGCTCTCGCTCGCTCGCTGAGTCCGCAAGACATCGCCCGATTTGTTTAGTGTCCACCAGACCTCCACCACCGAGTCCGCAACGACTTTCCGGAGCTTAAGATATTGCCGTGCCGTCGGTGCCCGGTGACGGGGGAGGAGGGGCGGCGTCTGGTGGCTGAGCGCTGCCGCGTCCGGGCAGTAAGTGGAGCGGAATGCAGCGGCGGCAGGAGATGGGGAACGACGAGCATCGTCGCTCGCCCGGTGACTTGGAGTGTAAAACACGGGTTGGCCATCCTGACCCATGATCCCTCCCATCCATGTGCCGTCGCGAACTCGTCGTGATGGAGGGGAAGGATGATGGGCCGTGGTGCTTCGAGTGGTGGTGGTAGAGTGAGGCGCAAGCCAGAGACAGGCGTCGGCGTCGGTTGCGCGTGCGCTCCCTCCTGGTCCAGGCCTGGCCTCCCACTCCCAAAGAGACAGAGGCATGTGCCGGAGGGCGGAGGCAAATCAGATGACGCTGGGGTGACCCTGCCGGCGCCCGCGCGCCGGCCACGGGACACCGGATCCGTCTCCAGTCGCCACTGCCCAGCCCCAGCAGCCCTCCTGTGCGGGAAACGCGTGGAATGATGGGCTGAGCGGAGGAGCCCCGGTTAACACGGGCAACATGCGGCTTTGCAGCAGTTTTTACTTCGCCGCTGCGCACCGACGCACCAGCTGTGCTGGCCTGCACTGCCCAAGACCCCTTGATAAGGTGACACTCGAGCGTTGTATCAAAAGTGCTATGGGCTACTCTCGACTCATTCAGAGAATTATAACTGTGTTGCCAGCAAGCAGGCACGCTGAAAAGGAAAGGATTGGAATTGACGTGTATCAGTGTCATATATATATGGCATGTTAATGATTGACAAAGGCTGAAATTACTGTCTGAGATTTACGGTTGCAATGAGGTGCAACGATGACTTGCGACAGGCTGTATCGTTTTGGGTTTCATTTTGGCCATGCTGTTGATATTAGGATTTTTGTGCTGGTTTTCCTTTAATTGACATGCAAGTAATAAGGTTTTTCAGGACTGGTAACTGTAACTCTTTCTACTTAATTGACAGGCAAAGCTCCTGGCAGTGCGTTCAAAAAACGATTGCAGCAAAGGTCCAACGCAAATAGAACTCTGAATCTATGAAGCATTCATTCGTCAAAATGTCCAGATCACATTGCACACCTGCAAATACCTGGCATGCAACAGCAGGACCCAAAGCACCCGTACAGAACCGTAAGGAGTATCGGAGATGCGCTACAGGCAACTCCAGCTGTGGTCACTTCGCTACCGATTTTTAATAACAAGAGTGGAAATATTAACAGAACTTATCATCTACTCAGATCTCTTTTTCACGGGGACTTTTTTCTACTATTCATCGTCTCTTTTCACAGTGCAACCTACCGGAAGTAAATGGAGATAAGAGGGATGTCAACATCGTTCCCGTTGTCATCCTCACAAGCAACGACGACATCCAGATGCTTCCTGTATTCTGGAATGTCCACCTTTGCCACCTCCTTGGCAACATCTGCGATCTTCCTGCTCAGTCGATTCTTGTGCCTTGGGAACATTGTGTTGTAGAGCAACGATGTGCCGCAGGAGACGCTGTATGCACTCAGGCCCTTGTCGCTTAGCCACTTCAGGAGCTCTGCAACTGTGATGTCTCCCTTGATAGACCACCGATCCCACATGGTCCACCTCATATCTTGATGCTTGATCACAGTTGGGGGAATAGGTTCAGATATGGTGAGCATCGGTAAGGCCAGGTTAGCAAATGTATTGTGGTAATCTTCAATTGGGTGCCCTCTGGCCAGAACCTTGTAAAGTTCAAGGCACACAAGTCCTGTGGCCATGGCAGTTGAAGTTGCGATGGCTGGGATGATCCTTCCTGCAATAAATTTTGCCTTCAGCTTGTCAACCTCTGGGATGCCATAGTTCCTGGCACGCATATTTGCAAGACCAGCAATTAAGTCCATGTGGAAATTTGTATCATCATCCTGTAAAGGAATGAACCATGTATAGAAAGTGGTGTTAATTAAGATACCAAAAAGGATCGACCGCTAAAGTTTCCATTAACTTTATTTTTATACAGAAGGTTCAACAGTACACATTTAAAAAAAAACACCCATATATTACTATAGCACTCCTCTTCACTATTTCATGTTTTAACAGAAACCACAATACGTAAATTTTTTTCTCAGCTGGATAATGAAACAGAAGCATTACACAAATTAGACAGAAAACGGACATGAGAGATCAAGTGAAAAGAGCTAACTGACTTTTATCTCGCTGGAGCCCGTGGAGCCAGGTAATGTAAATAATAGATTACTACTAGCAAGGAGTCAGAGGCAACTAACTTCTGTAATCCAGTCTAAAGCATGCAGGAACATGACAGAACAACAGAACCTATGTTGACCTTTATGCTTATCAGGCCAGGACATATCCATTGATTTGTATTTAAAAGAATCTGAAGTTCTCCCAGATTCAAAATATTTTCAAAAGAGTAGAAACAACAGAGGGAAAATTTTAAAACATAACATCTTAGACTTAAAGTAACAGAAAGAATATTTAAATTCAGGCTAACCTTCTCAAACTGAATAGGTTTCATTTGGAATCTCGGAGGCAGTTTCTTGGCACATGCTTCCAGCTTGGTTAAAAGATTTTCGATAACAGCAGCATCGTCAACTGAGGCACTGGAGATGTTTTTGGTCTTCTCATCTGTCTCAATCTTCACCCCGTTCTTTGGCTTAAATTCAGGTACTGCAACTTTACTGACTGCATCAGTCAGATAATCAGTGTCCTTTGCCCAACCAGGTATAGAGATTCCAAAAGACACTGCCCTCAATATGGAAGCAGACATTATAAAATGAATGTGTGATGAATCTGCAGCTGAAAATTCCAGTGGGTGAGGGAAACGCTTTGGGGCAGACCAGAAAGGGGCTCCCATGCTAGTGGCAGCATCTTCAGGAAACGTGAATGTTAGCTGCTTCACACGATTGGAGAAGTAATCTTCAAATCTGGGGACAAAAGGAGGGAGGGGGGGGGGGGGGGGGGGTAATTAGACATTATCTAAAATGATGAGTACCATCCCTAGTCCTATTTTCTTCAATGATACTCAGTAAAATCAGTCAAGCTCTAAGATATAAAAGATTATGCAATGCAGACCAAAATAAACAAATAAATGTTGCTAAAGAATGAACAATATGGGGAGATAAATCATACTTCAGTCTTGCCCAGGTTATGCAATCGTCAAATGTTTCACAACACTCCTTCTCAAGGCATTCACATACGCGATCAAGCAACTCCCTGGCCTGAGCATCACCTGCCTTTTTCATGGCGGCAGCATATTGAACAGGATTGGACAGAAAAGAGTTGACTTCCTTTGGAGTTTTCTCGAGCAAACCCTCAAATTCTGAGCGAGCCCATGCTAGACAATGGTCAATATTGTGTGGAAATGAATGGACTGTGCACATGGGTGCCTGCTTCTCAGGAGGGTCTCGTGAAGCCCCATAATTTTCAGTAAGGTGAGGAATTACCACTTGTGTGTTACATTTTGTACCCAGCGTTCCAGATTCCAGGAGTGGTTTCTGGAAGTACAAACATCTCATGTCCATGTACATCCTAGCATTAACATTATCAAGTGCGTTAATGACAACATCAAGGCCCTCCCAGAATGCATCATGGAACACATGCTCGGTCTCTAGACAGGCACGGTTCTGGAGAGCATCAACGTGCAGGCAGGAATTGATAGCACTAGCAGCTGTGGCAGCTACTGTAGATTTAGGTTGTCCAATATTCCAATCACGGAACAGAAATTGGCGGCTCAAGTTACTTTTCTCAATGACATCGTCATCTGTTATAGTAATTTTCCCTCTACGGCTGCAAGACACTCCCATTAAAGCTAGGTTCTTTAAGAATTCACATCCAAGAGCACCAGATCCCACAAGAAAGACATTGGCATCCCGCAGTTTTTTCTGAAGCTTAGAGCCAAAAACAGAAATCTGAGCATCATAGCGACTATTCAATGGCTTCAAGTCTTTAGGGTCCAACTGGTGAGTTGGCAGAGATTCGACCGAATCGAAGTAGAAGAACTGATAAAGACAAACAATCAGATAGTAACAACATGCTAGACAACCATAAAATATCATGCAAGTCATGACAATTACCTGGTACAGTGGATGAAACTTCCCAGAGCATGCCTTCACAACTTCTTGACCGACAATTCCACCAAACATAGTAGCCATTGGGTTCAGGACAGCTTTAGAACCACTCGCAAAAAGCCACAACAAATTCTCATCAAGCTTGCCTTCTATCTTGTAATCTATTGTGGCTTCATTGATAGAAGCAGTGAACTCGACGAACCTTTGGGCATCCAGACCACAAGCAACACCAGGGAAGCGTCCAAACTCTTTCCTAAATTTATCCAAAGCTATAAATGCAAAATGAAGCAGAGGAGGGTGGGTAAACTTTGAAAAATCACTCAGAGGGAAATCCCCAGGTTCTCTAATCGAATCTCTCAAACTCTTAAACTTTAAGATCTTCCGTTCTTTCACCTGTGTAACAATTCCACCTTTTGTATAAGTGCCAAAGTTACTTGTATCCTCGATGCAAAAGGAAAATGGTCCTGTGAACATTACTGTCCTTGGCTTGCCATCATTCAGTTCTGTCATACCCTGGACCTCTGAGAAAACAACAAGATCACCATCCTGGAAATCAAGGCGCTCATCATCAACACAGGACACTATTGTATGATTGTCAGTGCTGATGGTGATGGATGCAATTATGCCAGTACGCGGATCTTCACCATCGACATCAAGAACAGTGAATTCAGGCCCAAAGTCACAAAACACACTGCCAAAAAGACCACGGACTTCTGTCTTGATAAAGGAAATTGGTGGCTGGTGGTTACGACAATAATCATCGAACTCAACCGCCTTGTCCAAACTAATGTCAGTGAAAACAACCACCTGAAAAATCAGACAATTGCAAGTATGATCACTATATAATAGCTGGTGAGTTATTGAAGTCGATGATTTATGATACATTTTTTTTAAAAAAAAATGAACACTGCAGCAGTATATTCAGTGATGCTACCAAGCATAACATTATCATTTGCTTTACACTTATCTACCCCAATAGGCTTCAATCATATGATGTTACTAATCAGCAGTTTAACCATGGTCACTTAAAGAGTTCTAAGTTGGCTGAATATGGAATGTTATCAATACTATCAGCTATTCTGCAGATAATGATCAGACACAGCCCCACAGAGCAAGATACCAATATAGAAAGTTAAGGGGTTCTGCAGTAGAAGGAACAACCAACCCTTTTCACATAAGTAGGTTGGAAAAGGTAGATCATGGAGGTACATGATACCATAAATAATATCTGAGGCATATGCAAACCCTATACTGAAATTGGTAAAGAGATACAGTGATACACACAGATTTGCACTACATTCACTTTAATTCCATATTTCATTTTTTAAGATCAAGAAAACAAATCAACTAGGCCCTACAAAAGAAAAGCATTTGGCACTATGAGCACGACAGTGTGAAAACATATTACTCACAGCCACTAAATCAAAAGCGGAGAGCAGGGGAAGAAAAAAACAAGATCATATATAGTAGGACACGATGGATTTTATTGCTACTATCAAAACAAAGAATTAAACTAAACATATTTATAGAACACGTCATCCCATACACTTGAAAAGAGATCTTGAATGCAAACAACAATGAGAAGTAACAAACTTTAGCACAGCGGAGAACCAATAGACCTGGAACTTTGAAAGGTGCTCAGTGGTCAATTCTTCTGTTAGAGTACGTATGAGAACAGCATTGTTAAGTTCTTGAAGTTTTGCAACACAAGCAATAGCCCTGTTCTTCCCAATGTCATCCTCAGATAGAAAGAAATTGCCTGATAGGTCCCACATTTCCACATTTCTGATATCATGCAGGGTGACAGATTTAACACCAGCCAGAGCAAGATTCTTTGCTGTTGAAAGGAAATATTAGTTCCAAAGACCTCACCAAGATAATGTTTATAAGACATTCTAGCATTAGAATATGAACAAATGCACATGAGAAATACAATGATAGTTATCTAACAAAATGATTAATTACTGGCTGGCTCAAGAGAAAAGAAAAGAAAACATTATGTTCCAGTGCTGACAAGAAGGTTTTTTGTTTTTTGGGGAGGATAAAATTTGCTCATCGTGTTCAGCATTGATCTGAATTATAATGACTATACAGGTAAACAAGTGAGAGGGAGTGATTCGAGCAGTTACACTACTACGCCATATGTCTTATAATGAGACAGAATAATAAACAAAATATGTACATAAAAATCAGAAAAATGGCCGCACCATTTGCATTTCTAAGTTCACCAGAAACTTTAACAGATTAAACATTGGAGCATAAATGTGGTCGTCATCCTTTTTGCTTGCCTAGTTGCTGCCCATATATCCATTGCATGCAACAGTCCTAACTTTATTTTGCAATTCAGCATGTATACATACTATTGTATATCGATTATTGTATTACCGAAACCATAATGATACACAGGAAAACATTAAACGTAAGGCCAGAAAAATATACAAGGGGCACGCACCGATCTCGGCCCCTAGCCCGTTAAGGCCGGAGATGAGCACGTTGGAGGCAAAGAGCTGCCGCATCGTCTCCCTTCCGTACACAGCGAGCTGCCTGCTGTGCAGGTCCTCATCGATCTCCACCAACCCGCTCCCATTGCTGCTCCCGCCGCCACCGCCCACATCCTCCCCGGCCACCATCTATTCCGCCTCCGCCGCCGATTCCCCCACCCGAGCCTTCTTCACGACAGCGTCACCGCCGTCCTCAGCAGCTCAGCTCCCTCCGCTCTCTTCGTCGTAAGCATATATCTGAAACCCCTGCACCGCTCAACAATAACATCAAAAATTATCAAAAGCCAAAAGCACCCAGCACCCAAAACCCCAGAAATGGCGACCGGGAACGCGGATCGAGTAATCGAAACGGGTCGAGTCGACGAGGGGCAGTACGGCTTACCAGCGGTGGCGATCGGAGTGGCGGCTAGGGTTCGCGCAGCGGTCGCGGCCGCGGGTCGCCCCCTTCCTCTCGGCTTGGAGGCCAAGCTGATGCCTGATGAGATGGGGGGTACATATACAACAGTGGCGGCCGGGCGGGCGGAGGAGAGAGGGGTTTTGCGGCAAGGTGGTGACGGTGGAATGTGGATACGCCGATACGGTACCGGTGGCGTGGTTGAGGCGTTGAGCTGGCGGAGGTGTAAGGCCTCGAATGATCAGGGCCGTTCGTTGTTTACAACGCGACGGGTGTGATTCCGTGGAGGGCGTGTCGGGTGTACAAGGTCTATGTCTGAGCAAAGATGCGACTGGTCAGTCGGAGGCATCACGATGCTGACATGAACCTGTGAAATTTGCCAATAGAACTTCGTTGCTTGGTGCGTACCCGAATTACCTGAATCTGAATCCGAATTATCCGAATCTAAGATACCCGATCCTAAATTTGGATAGTAAATTAGATTATTCGATATTAGTTTGAGTAATTCACGTAATATGCTCTGATACCCAAACTACCTGAACTATTCAAAGATTTGTTTGTGTCTTTGTAACTATCATGTGTTTATTAGTGGAACACTAGAACTTATCACTTTATTAGAATATAATTCCCTCTGTTTGAACAAGTGATTTAATATATTATTCTATACAAATTATTGTTGAAATTATGTATAAATTGCTACTTAAATTTCATATAGTGTGATGTTTTTCATAAATTCGGGTAGACCGGGTATACCCGAACTGAACCCGAAATTACGGGTAGTGCTTTTTTGGGCTAATATTGGTTACCAGTTTTTATTACCCGAATTACCTAACCTGAAAATTTCGGGTAACCCGAACGCTCAGGCCTAGCGCGAGCATAGGAGAACATTAATACTTTGTGCTCGTCTGTTTCAAATTTCAGTCTCAGCCAAATCTCTCTTACTTTAACTAAGATTTTTAAAAATATATATATTAACATGTACATATTGGTGTTCAAATGAATTATTATCAGAGTATATTCTATGAAAAGTATAATAAAACTAATTTGACATCATAGATCTTAGTGTAAGTGCAATCAAGCCCTAATTGTGGGTTTTGGTGATAATGACCACACGATTAGAGGACTAATGAGATTTATGAAGTTGACAAGCAGGTTATGATAAGAAAGGATGGTGTATATGCGTTGGTGGACCCCTCACACTACATTTCATCGGTTCCGGACTCAAAGTGCTTCAAAGATATTCTATTTTGGTTATTTGAGTTTTAGGAATGCCGTACTATAAAGGGGGAATGCAAATTCATTGATATGGCTGAATGACATGTGCTCAAACCAACTCAAACCATCCACATTTCCAACCAAAGACAGCTGCACCCATTGTAGATCTGTTCCTGTCTGTTTGGTGGGCGCGGCAGTGCCGCTCTAGGCGCGGCAGTGCCGGGCCGCGGCACTACCGGGCTAAGGCCGGCACTGCCGCGACTTGATTTGCCCGTTGGATGGCAGGGGGTATTTACATCACCCCCTCTGCCCCCCAACGGTCATCTACGACCACTCACTCCACCTACCTCCAGACAAGCTCTCTCTTCTCCATTGAAGGCCCTCCAAGCTCCCAACCACCAAAATCTTCATTCCCATTGATTCCAAGTGGTTGAGAGGCTAAAACCTTCACCAAAGAGGAGCCCTAGCTGAGATCTACTGCCTAGAGCACTTGATTTGAGCCATAGCCGGTGGATTTGCTTCTATTACTCTTGGGTTCTTAGAACCCTAGCCGGCTAGGCGTCGCCCTAGAGCCTTGCCAACTTGTGTGGCGGCCTAGGGAGGTTTGTAATCACTTGTGCAGCTAGTAAGATTACCCCTCACCTCAAGGATTTGGTTCCTTGACTTGAGAACGAGGTTGAGTTGCAAAGCTCATGACCTAAGTGGTCAACCTCAACAACGTGGAGGTAGGCAAGCCTTGGTGGCGAGCTGAACCACGGGATAAATCACTTGTCTCGCGTGCTTGCTTAGTTTCATTCTCTATGTTCATGAGCTTGTGATATATTCTAGGGTTTGGCTCGATCTACTCTATCTTTCATATCTGGCTTGGAGTAGTTGTTTCTGCTGGTTCATATAGCCTATTGTTACATTCCTATTCATATAGAATCTGCAGATTGTGGTTAGATTTCGAATTGCAGCTTCTGGTCTTCATCTGCGCGGCAGTACCGCGCTGAGGCCGGCAGTGCCGGGGAGCGGCAGTGCCGGGCACAGGGCGGTAGTGCCGGGCCTATCTAATTTGTTTTTAAGCTGTGATTTTTGACAGGCCTATTCACCCCCCCCTCTAGGCCACACAGGTCCTTACAAGTGGTATCGGAGCCTGGTCTCTCAGCAGCACTTAACCGTGCGAGAGTATGGCCACTGACGGAGCGGGTGATGCTAGTGTTGTGCAACCCAAACCCTTTGAAGATCCGGATGTGCACACCACTAGCAGCAGCGAGAGTATCTCCACAGCTAGCGGGAGGACACTTCCACAATTGGTTGTGTCGGCCGGAGAGCTCGCAAGACGAAAGGAAGAAAGAAGGTTGAGAAGAGAAGCTAGAGCCAAAGCAAAAGAAGATGCAGCAGCTCTCAAAGCAAAGGAAGACAAGGCTCAAAGAAGAGAAGAAAGAAAGATTAGAAGAGAAGAAAGAGCCAA
>CM019823.1:154676424-154709451 GCA_009763385.1 Coix lacryma-jobi var. lacryma-jobi
TGAATATGCTCCAAATGGGACACTTTTTGAGCATCTCCATGGTAAGTGCATTGCTGTCATCTGTCACAAAACTGTTCTCTTCAGTGTGTACAATTTTTTCACTATGACTTCTGTATTGATCGAAGTTTGACAATGTCTTCCTGATTTCATCAGTCAGGGAAGCAGAGAAGCTTGACTGGATGGCACGGCTCAGGATATCCATGGGCATTGCTTACTGTCTTGAGCACATGCATCAGCTGAAAACACCAGTTGTGCTGAGGAACTTTGACTCAACTACAGTATACCTTACTGATGACTTCGCTGCAAAAATCTCAGATCTAGAATTTTTGAATGATGCAAAGGGACATAATCCAATCAACAATGACTGGCTTTCTCCCTGGACCTGGAGAACATTGTGCACAAGTACGGCATGGTGTTTGCTGGAGATATTGACAGGAAGAGTTCCTTGTTCTGAGGATGACGGGCCACTGGAAAACTGGGCGTCTCGCTATTTTGACGGTGTGATGCGTCTTGAGGAGCTGATTGACCTCAGCATCGGTTTTCTTCCCCAAAGACACTGCACGTGCCCTTTTTGAGGTTGTAAGATCCTGCATTGGTCATGATCCAAAGAAGAGACCACAGATGAAAGAGGTTGCAACTCGGATGAGAGAGATCACTGCGTTGGGGCCTGATGGTGCGACTCCGAAGGTGTCACCGCTCTGGTGGGCTGAGCTTGAGATCATGTCTTCTGAGAGCTGAGTTTGGATGCATGCCAGATGATATTGTTTCTCCTAGTGTGACTGAGAATTCTTTGAGCTATTGGTTGCTGCTAATCTTGTTTGTGGAATTGGTGATTAGGTAGAAGAAGTTGAGAATTTGTTATGTGTGCAAAATTGCATATAGGGAGTGGTATTGTACTTGTACATGTCAAGAAGGTTAACATTACTACATACTGATATGCAGGCATTCCAACCAAATGAGCTATAGAAAGCATGTGTGGCTTGTTTTTGCTGCAATAGCTCTTTGTCAAACAATTGCTGCTGCCTACTGGTATTGCCTTATTCTACTGAGGTTGAAATAGCAAATCCTCTGGTTCACTCTTCCAAAAATTATGGCAATTGCTAGCACAAAAATGGAAATGGATAGCAATGTTTACTGAGAATGAAATGGCAAGTCCTTAAGGTTCAATATTCCAAAATTGTGGAAATGTTGCAATGATTTTTAATTTAGTCACGGTAGGTCCTAATAATGTTACAATGTTTTTCAATTTAGTTTTGGGGACCTCTCAAGCAATGTTTTTCAATTTAGTTTTGTGGGGCCCACCTCTCAAGCAATGTTTTTCAATTTTGTTTTGTGGGGCCCTCTCAAGCAGAAGGCCCCTCCAAAAATTAGTGTATGCTGCTTTGTGTGGCGAGCACACGGTATTCTTTAGTAAAAGGCGAAAGAATAGTTCGCTTTGTGCACACCACGCAGCTCCATATTTTGGAGAGGCAGCTCAGGTGCTATTTTAAAGAGCCTCCGGTGGAGATGACTGCTAGAGTTCAGCGGTACGGGACTAAACTCTACACTGATGGTAGCACACCTCTTTTCCTGTGGGCCGTGTTGATATTGTGGGCCTGATTAGAAACTAACTGTTGGTCTCATTGGGCCTAATAACAAACGCCTACTTGGTAAATCAGAACCTGTTGGCGCTTTGGCCATCGTCCCATCGACATCGATTAGAAGATAATCAGAGAAACATCTGTGCACATTTCGAACCAAAGAACAAAGCGTAGTTGTCAACACGAACAAACGTGTACAGCTGACTATAGACAGGGAAAAAAAATGCAACCAAGAAATGCAATGCAATGCAGCAGATGTCATGGCCTCGTTAGCTGGAGGCACGACGGAACCACAAACTCATAATACAGAGTACACCCACTACAGTTTGCAGAGAGAATCTTCGCTTTCGCTGCATTACTTTAAAAACTCGATTTTTTTTTTGTAATCAGTCGTGCCTCCGAATGCACGTCACAAGGCATACATACACAAGAAGAGAAAGAGGAAGATTCGTCGATACCGCCGGCGGTTCGAACACCTGGCTGACCTGGCTGGCTCTCTCTGTCTTCAGCCTTTTCTTCCTCAAGCTCTTTCTTCTGGAGATGGAGGTGCTGGCCGTCCTGTCTGCAACCTTTGATGCATGCTCTTTATCACCTGCGCATGCAGTCTACCTTAAGCAGCACGTGCTCAATCTCCTGCGGTGCTCGCTCTCGAGTCTCGGCGGTGCCTCCCAAGTCCAACTAACAGAACTAAGGCTCTTGTATATACTATAGATATGTGCATGTTCTGGCGGTCCTGATCTGCAGTGCTCTGTCTGTCTGCTTCCACCCCATGAGAGTAGAGAAGAGATCGTCTCATCATTCTGCCTCGTAAAAATCGCAGCTGAATCAACGACGACGAGGGCGGCTGCCGGCCGGCCGGCCGGTCGGCTGGCTAGCTCTGCGGCTCGGTCTTGGTGGAGGCTTTGCTGTACAGCTCCAGGGTGTCGCCGTGGGTCGGGTCCAGGCAGAGCGCGGCCTCGCAGTCCCGCAGGGCGCTGTCGCTGTCGCCCATGGAATCGAAGAAGGCCGCGCGGAGGTGGAGCAGCTGGAGGTCCGGCTTGAAAGCTATGGCTCCTGACAGCTCCGCGATCGCCTCCTCTTCCTTGCCCTCGTCCATCAGAACTGGGGGATGAAAACAGAAATGCAAACATTACAGTGTTTGTCAAATCGAAAATTCGTAATGCACACAATTCGGGGGAGCACAAGAACTGCAAAAACTCTCCTTCCATTTCAAAATGCAGTGTTTATAATCTGAAAATAATAAAAATTAAGTATTGACCCTTGATTAGTCAAAATATGTGTACGTTTTAATGCAAAAGATGCATCATTAGATATTTAGATTCATACTAACTTCACGTATTTAGTAAGAAAGATGTTGCTTTTGTAACAGTTGATACTATAGACACGTTTAGTACCGCTCGACTTGAAAATAGCTTCATGAACAACTTTCTAGATAAAGCTGAATTGTTTTAGAAAAAATATTTGGCAAAACAGCTTCACCAACTTCGTGTATGGTTGAGAGAGAGAAATAGAGATGTAAGTTGTGAAAAACTACTTTTTCAGCTTAATCTCAGCTTATGGTTTTATAAGAGGGAGAATAAAACAACTTCATGAATGAAGCTGTTTTGGAACAAGGTGTTTGACAAAAAAGTGAGCTGTACCAAATAAGTCCTGTATTGATCCCAGAAACTAATGGTCAAAGAATATCTTGAAAGGTCTTCTCAAATCCTTATGCGCCTTATAAAAAAAAAAGAGACATGTTTCTAGGAATCAAAAGTTCGAAACAATGCAAGATGCCCATGCCATGTTGATGATATGTTAGGTAGCAGAGACTCACCAGCTGCTCTGTATCTGTAAGGATAAGTCCTTGTAGGATCAAGAAGCGTTGCTGCGTTCAGGTCGCTCCTCGCAACGTCGCGCTCACCGTATTCCGACCGCTTTTCATACGCCGACGCGCAGTTGGTAGCTATCTGCACGAGCTTTGTCATCTCCTCAAACGCAACCTTTTTCCTATTCTTCAAGTAATGGACTCGAGCTAGACCCTGATGCGCCCGTGTGTGCTTTATGTTCAGTGCTATGCCGTAGCACTCGGCAGCCTCATCCAGCATGTCACAGTCCACGTAGATGCTCCCCATGTTGTTGTATGCCTGAAGAATGTTGCTAGTTGTGACTTGTGGAGCGCAAGCAGTTAACATAAATCATGAACCAGAGAGTCTCGAGGGGATTCTTACTTGCCCCTTCCGAAGGTTGTCAGAAGCACAGCTGTTAGCATGCTCCAGAAGCTGTACAACGGCGAGCGAAGATTCCGTGTCAAGGCTAGAATCTCCTAAAGCATACGCCTTCAGGAAGAAGGCTTCGAATGATCTTTGAACTCCAATCGACTGCTCAGCCTTGGCTAATGCTTCGTCTCGATGTCCACTGTCATACAGAATCCACCCTTCATATACAAGCCTCTCGTGCTCATGGAGTGAAGTGTTCCGAGCATATCGCAAACTACGCATGGCAGCTTTCTGACAATTTAGCCTACAATGTATAAGGACACGAAGAAGATGTTAAATCTCTTAATAAAAAAAATAACAAATAAACCTCATTGGTCTCTTCCTTTTCTTCCAACTCTACACGGAATTCATAATTGTAGCATTCGCTAGAGGTTTGCTGCCCAAAGTTGTTTCAGTTTTTTCATCCAGTATGCAGAACAACTATAGTTAGTTCGAAGGCCCTGGTTAGTTTAGGCCATCCATTCAACTACAATTAGTTGTTAAAGATTAGCCGGAGTGGATCCAAATGAACCCCGCTAATAGGTACTGTGAGCTGGACATTCAGCTAACAACTGTTTCGCTAGCTATTCCAACATACTCCCTCCGTCCCGTCCCAAGATATAAGGCGCGATTTGACTTGACACGGTCTTCAAAAATATATTTTGACATATATTTTCTCTTATAATATATAATTTATAGAAATAAAAGTTTGATCATTAGAAAGTATTTCTAAATACAAATATAATACAATCACTTTTGTAGTATAAGCTTTTCATATGATTAGACTAATTCTTAGTCAAAGATAAGAAAGTTTGAATTTTGAAATACGTGCGCGCCTTATATGTTGGGACGGAGGGAGTACTTCTTTCATCCTCAAAAGTGTGTCGTTTTTGTTATTGTGCAGATTCATAAAAAAACGACTCTCTTTTTGAACGGAGAGTAGCTGATAGAAGCTAAAAGATTGTACAAGAACAGTTTTGGCCTCCACTACCTCTATTCCACGTGTATTCCTGATTGGTAATAATAAAGGAAGAAATGGCATTATAGAAATGGCATTATTAGCTGGCTAATTATTAGCTAGATGTTATTTGCATCCCAAATGCAAATAACATCTAGCTAATAATTAGCCAGCTAATATTAGCTACTGATGGACCAAACATGTCCATATAGTTTAAAATAGCACTAACATTAGCCATGTATGAAATTATCCCCTGTACAAGGTTAATCAAGGATGAAATTGCAAGGGGATCTGTCCAACTAAATCCAGCTTCTATGAAGCAAGCTAATGAACAATGCTATTGCACAAGGTTAATCAAGGATGAGATTGCAAGGAGATCTGTCCAACCAAATCCAGCTTCTGTGAATGCATTCTAAAGAGGCCCTTTATCAAGGTTTGGATTTAGCAAACATGTCATATGAACCAGAAGTTTGAAAATGGATTTGTTCTCAGATCTCAGCACATGGACGGAGAGAGAGAGAGAGAGAGAGAAACAGATGCAGATGTACCTTAGCAGGAGAAGTGACTGTCGAAACCGCAAGCTGCTGTTTCCGGGTTCCCTGGCGAGCATCTGCTGGACAACCGCCAGAGAGCCGATGTCATCCACCGCCGACCACCGATCGTACAGCTGCATCCAGCAATCTGCCATATCCCACTGCTGCACCTGTCCTCGGAGGAGCTCGATCAGCTGCTCCCCGTGCATTCTCCCATGGAACATCATGTAGGTTGGGTCCAAGGTCAAAATCGCCCTGACATCCTGCACGGCCAGCTCGCACTGCTCAAGCGCAAGGTAGAACCACGCCCGGAGCTCCAGGCAATCGGTCGCCATCTTGAAACCGACGACCTTGCTGATCTCTGCGATCGCGGACTCGGCATTGTCCTCCTCTAGCAGCGCGCAGGCACGGTATTTGTACGGGAATGTCATCGTCGGGTCCAGCTCCGTCGCCGCCTGCAGATCAGCCAGCTTCTCCTTGCCGACACAGTATAGGGAGCGCTCCTGGTACATCCACCCGGCGGGCTCGTCGCAGTCGCCGACGACGCTGTTCATTAGCTTGTACGCAGCGTACTTGTGCCCGCGCTTGTACTTGGCGCGTGCCCCTCCGGCGAGCGAGTAGACATGGCTCTCGGCAACGGCGGCCTCGAACCACTCCTGCGCCTCCTCAAACTCGCCGCGCTGCAGCATCACGCACCCGAGCTGGTGCAGCGCCAGCTGCTTCTGCCATGGCTGCTCCGCGAACTCATTCAGCCTCTCCAGCACCATCACCGTGGTGTTCGACCTCATGTCCTGCTCCATGGCGACGTAAGAGAGGAAGTAGTAGAGCGCGAAGGACGCGTTACCGGAGATGTCAAGGCGCTCTCGCCCCTCTGGGCTGCAGAGCAGGCGCGCGATGTCCGGGTGGGTGAGCGACCTGGGGAGCTCCCGCAGGAACGCCTGCAGGCAGGAGGCGACGAGGAGGTGGGAGGCCTCCTCGAGGCCGATGTCGATGAGGGATCGGGCGCTGTCGAGGCCCCGCACCATGGCCGCGAGCTGGTTGTCGCAGGCTGCCTTCAGGCCCTCGCAGCAGAACTTGTTGGCGAACGCGAGGAGCTGGGAGATGACGTCGGGCGGGAAGTCGTCCACCCGGCCGTGGCGGCTGTAGGCGGAGACCGCGCGCATGCCGCGCGGCGTGATGCCGTCCCGGGAGAAGTCGATCCGGTCGCGGTGCGCCTCGGCGAACCCGCCGTAGAGGAGCGTGTTGAGCGGCTTCGAGAGCGCCGCAATGCACGAGCGCTCGCACGCCACCTCCTCCTCGCCGATGATGAACCACAGGTCGTTGGTCTCCGGCTCCTCCTCCTCGCTCATCTCGGACGTGTTGCGCCTGAGGCGGTGCGGCGGAGGGGTGGCGGGAGGATGCGGCGGGCGGCGGCACGGGCAGACCGGGTCCACGCTGTGGGACACGCTGGCGAAGACCGCGGCGCGGGGGCACTCGAGCAGCGGTGTCGTCGCGGTGCAGGGCGCGAGCGGCGGCGGCGCCGGGTCGAGCTCGTCCTCGCGGCGCTCGTACCGGAGCCACGCGGCGAGCACGGCGCGCCGGTGCGGGTTGTCCGCGTGGACGCGCGCGGCCCGCAGCGCCCGCCGGATCAGCCGCGCGTCGCCGATCGACTGGAACAGCGCGTGCTGCTCCAGGTACGCGTCGCAGAGGTCGTCGTCGGCCCCCGCCGTGGCGGCCGAGACCCGCCGGTACGACGCGGCGAGCGCGCCGACGTGGTCGACGGGGCGCAGGCACGCGTCCAGGGCCGGCTCGAGCGCGGCGGCCACCGGGAGGCCGCACGGCAGGTGCGGCTCTGGCACGAAGGCCCCCGACGTGGACGGCGCCGCGTGCGGGTAGTAGAGCGATCCGGACCGCATCGAGATGGTCTTTGGAGGAGGCGGTGGATGGGGCTTGCCGATGCTGCTACCGCCGGCGTCCGCCGAGCCGGACGTGGAGGCCCCGACGGAGCTTAAGGCGTATAATTGAGCGGCCTTGCAACCCTCGATCAGCTTCAGGCTCTTTATCGTCGTGAGGAAGTTATTGGTCATGGCGAATCCCGCAGCCGGCTCGCCCCCACCTCCTCCTTTCCTCGGCTATCGCACGCGCGTTTGGCCAGCAGCCTGTCGCACGGCGACGATCGTGCCAGAGCGGGAGTTCCCGGCGGAACGGCTGGTGCGCGTGCGCGTCGCCCCCGCCCTCCCGCGCGGCCGCGCGTCCCCGCCGTGCGCCCAGGCGTGACCTGTGTAATGCCGTTGGTTGCGGGGGGCGGCGGGAGTGGGCCGGGGGCGCGGGGAGACGAGGCGCTTCGTTGAGGACGGAGGGGAAGGACACCGAGGAAGGCGGGGGGCCGTAGCTGCTGCCGCCCTCTTCTGCAGGAGTTCTTCTTTTGGAATTTTTAGCTAGTTTTTCTTTTTCATCCCTGCTGTAATCGTGGGTTTTCGCTTGAAAAAGGACCTCCCCGGGGAGGGAACAGCAGGAAACATGTTCAAATTTCACATCAACATCGACATAATAATGTACAGTCACGAGCCTGGCTCGCATGATCGAGTTCAGCCAAATTGAACACATACAGCTGCCTGTTTGACAGTCGTTTTTACGGATGATTTCGGCTGTTTTAACAGTGTTACGTGAAAGAGAATAAACTGAAATATGACTCATGAGCTGATTGACAAGGGCAAAAGAACAAAGTTGTTTGGATACATGTGTTAAGCCATCTTGGCTTAGTAGATCGTTTGGCACGTAGCATGAGATAAAGTTTATAAGACAAAAGTGGTAATTATATTTATTATATATGTGTGTTTTAGTAGTCTTATTTTTTCTTATTAATTATTAATTAGCTTTAGAGACTATCTATGTCCTTCCTAGCTGCTAGAAATAGATATTTTTTGTAAAAAAAACCTCCAAAAACTTTTTATTTATTTATTTAAATATATCCATTTTATATTCTAGATTCTCGCTGGCCAAAAATGAAAAAACGAAAATGGTTCTTTAGAGTACAAAATAAGATATGAAAAACTGTTGGAAATTAGAAAGGATACTATCTATATCCTCTCTAATTGTTAGCAATATATATTTTATAAAAAAATACCCTCCAAAAACCTTTTTAATTTGGTTATTTAAATATAGCCATGTTTATATTCTAGATTCTCATTAGCCAAAAAATTAAAAACAAAATGGTTCTTTAGAGTACAAATAAGATATAAAAACTGTTAGAAATTGGAAAGGTATTGAAAATAACTTTTTATGTGAATGACTCTCTAAATGATAGGGTATATCTATACGGAATTGCTAAATGTTGGTTGTCTTAAAAATATACAAGTTTCAACTAGACATGTCCTATTTATAATGTATTCAAGTATTTTAGAAGGACCTGACAATCGATTGTTGGACGGGTCTAAATCACTCAATTTGTTTGTGCAACAACGTTCGGGTGTTTCACAAGAATGTAACACACAGACCTTAGAACCGTTAGATTTAAATCTAATGGCTACCCACTCAATTAATAACAAAAACATATTTAAGTAAAACAAAAAAATATCAGATTGTTTCTATGAAACCAAATTGAAAGATTGCAATGGGGAATCAAATAAAACATACATACAAACAAACACAAATAATCCAAAACAATCAACTTACACCAATTAAACACATAACTTACACTCAAAGATGAATAATAAAACATGTAAATGTAATCTGGAACTACTCATGAACTTGTAAATATAATCTGTTACTACTAAGTAATGACCGAAAAAATATGGATCACATTTCTAAAACACATCAAACACTTAAAAGGACCAGAAAGAAGACGTACTAAAAAACTGGCAGCGAACACCCAACAAAACCGTATGATTTTCAACACTCAGCTACAAAATCGAGTATAGGATGTCCAACTGCCAAAAACGTATGATTTTGGTCATCCAACTGGTTATGAAGGTGGTTTTCTGCTTTTTTATATAAATAATAAAGAATGAGGTTTAATTTCTAAAATTTCATAACTAATTAATTCATTTTAGTTCAGAAAAAACAAAACTAATACATTTTTTTCTAAATTTTTCACGCATCTGTTGGTGATGTATTTGGAGTTATTTGGATCTTACTTGTTCATGTTCTTAGCGTTTCATGCTTGTAGTCATGTGAGAGGAAAAAACAATAGAAAAATAGACGAAAACAAGTTTGGAAATTACTCTAAATAGATCACCAACAGAGAACAAAAACAACTACTAGTTTCATATTTTTCTAATTTAAAATAAATTTGGCATGATTTTTTAGACATTGAACTAATTGTTATTATTATTTGAAATTAGAAAAAAAAAACCTTTAAAACCAGCTAGAGGATCAAATTTACCCGGTTCCTACCATTGGAAGACGTATGATACGTGGTTTCATAATGCAGAGTTAAAAATTGAACTTGTTTGCAAGATTAAAGCTGAAAATGAACTTTACCTTTTAATAAATCACCATTCTTCTAGAACTAACCAATAAATCACGCTCTTAGGATTGACCAACCTGTAAACATGTTTCATATATGTCGTTAATGTAGGTTGAAAGGACAGTTGTTGGTTGCATTCTTTGATATACTAGCACCTGAGCTACTAATTATAATCTCGCATTTTGAATCAAATGGTTACTCAACTTATCTTGCAACTATCCAAGGCTTTCTTAGTATTTCAAGTGAGAAAACCACGCACACCACATTTCATTAACAATTTTAATGCCTAAGCACATACCACAAACTTCCCTGGACCTTGGTTTGTGGAAAAAATTTCATCGTATTCGCCTCTGTTCGCTTGAACTATAAATCAACTTTAATTTGTATAAATCAGTCGTGGAATGATATTTTTCTACCACAACAAATCGGCCGTTTTAGTTTAACTTATATATAAGTCCTACCGAAAAGAGTTTGATTTCTTTTCGGGGGTGCTGCCTCCAAACGCTTCATACATACATGCATTTACTGTGTTTTTCGGCCTCCGATCCAGTTTTTTAGTATCACATAGTATAAGCTTTGAAAAGGACTAGATGGAGTGTTGTTGTAGGTCCGTTTGGTTGGTGACCAGAACTTGCCACGCCACAGATTCGTCGTGCCACAATTTTCCTGGCAGTCGTTTGGTTCACTGCCACAGTTATGGCACGTCACACTTTCTTAGCACTATGCCCCACACGTCATAGACTCATTTTCTTGCCAAACTTTGCCACAGGTGTGGCTTCGATTTTACTCGCCAGACTTTCTGTGGCAGCCACAATTTGCCGAAGGTCAGGCGTGGCAAGTTACGGTCACCAACCAAACAGGCCCAGTTGGGAATGGCACTGTTTTGGCTTCGTGATAATGCATGGGATTAAGGATGGGGATGGTGCTCTAAATGGTTATCCGCGTGTCGGTGGTACAAAAAAGGGGTACCCCCAATCAACGCAAACACCCGAACGCCCTGTCTCCGTCTCGCCCGAGCCCTCCCAGCCAGGCCTCGGGCGAGCGCTCAATCTCCGTCTCGCCCGAGCCCTCCCAGCCAGGCCTCGGGCGAGCGCTCACTCTCCGTCTCGCCCGAGCCCTCCCAGCCAGGCCTCGGGCGAGCGCTCAATCTCCGTCTCGCCCGAGCCCTCCCAGCCAGGCCTCGGGCGAGCGCTCACTCTCCGTCTCGCCCGAGCCCTCCCAGCCAGGCCTCGGGCGAGCGCTCAATCTCCGTCTCGCCCGAGCCCTCCCAGCCAGGCCTCGGGCGAGCGCTCACTCTCCGTCTCGCCCGAGCCCTCCCAGCCAGGCCTCGGGCGAACGCTTTGTCTCCGACTCGCCCGAGCCCTCCCAGCCAGGCCTCGGGCGAACGCTCTATCTCCGTCTCGCCCGAGCCCTCTAGGCTTCGGGCGAGCGCGCCCCCACACCTCGAGCCTTAACGCACGAACCTCGAGCTGCACGAAACAGCCGTACCAGCCCATACCACGCATTTAATGCCTTCACCTACTCCGGTCTTGTCCACTGGAGCACAGCACGTGCCACAGTGACTCGATGTAAAGGTCAAAGTCTCGTTTTCACCACAGGCATGGGCAAAAGGGGACCAGTACAGCACTATTCGGCCATACCATACACTGTAACACCTCGAGGCCGGCTCCGCGCCCCTCGAGCCCTGCACTGTAACACCTCGAGGCCGGCTCCGCGCCCCTCGAGCCCTGTACTGTAACACCTCGAGGCCGGCTCTGCACCCCTCGAGCCCCCGTAGATACCACCTCGAGGCCGGCTCTGTGCCCCTCGAGCCCTAACTGCTTTCACGCTCTTGGAAGACAGGTACCCCAAGACCCGGAGGGACCCCGCTGTGTCCTGTACGAGCCGGGATGGGGCGCTGTACGGCTTCCACTCCGACACGCCTCCATGACCGCGCCCGGGATGGAGGCCACGCTTCAAGGACGCCTCTACAGCAACGCTCACGTTGGCTACAGCAGCCTCGACAAGACAGAGTTCCTACTCCCCGCCATACCGAGCGCTGTACACAACTATCCTGTGTAAGCCCTGGCCTCCTCTTGTTGTATAAAAGGGGACACCAGGGCCCCTCATTGAGGAGGACGGTTAGACAGATGAACGTTCATCCACATCCACTCTCACGCCGCACTCGAGTTCGGACCCTGGTCCATGCTCAGTGAGCTTGTATCCACCCCTGTACAAGCACTTCGGTGCAAGTAATACAAGAACATCCTCCCCCGCTGGACGTAGGGCCTTCTTTGCCCGAACCAGGATAAATCTTGTGTCCCCTTGCATCACCATCCAGGAGGAGAAGCACGCGATCGTTATTACTCGTTGGTGTGATACCCCCGGGTACGAAACACCGACAGTTGGCGCGCCAGGTAGGGGGTGCGCGTGTCCGAGTCATTTTTCTCGCTATCTCCTGGATGGCTTCTTCTACTCCTTCGTTCTCTGCCGGTGCCGTCGACTGGTTCGGGAACCTTGAGTCCCTAGCCGCTGACAACGGCGACGAACCGGCCCTGCTCTCCACGGAGGGCCCGAGCGGAAGACGTGCCACGCCACCCCGCGCGGGGGGCATGACGCGTCGTCTGCACCACCACACGTCGCCACCTCGCGAGCAGCGTCGTGGTCACCATCGTCACCAGGCACAGGCGGTGCCGGCGGCGTACGCCTACTTCCCCACTGCCGGCGCAGAATCCCCGAGGGGAAAGCTGCCCGGCACGCGGCCAGCGACCTCCAGGGCGCGGGCGCGCTCCCCCAGCAAGTCCGTGTCCATCACACGTGCGAACCGGCACGTCTGGTATTCAACCAGGGAGCGCTTCCAGCTCGAGGGGGTGGTGAGCGATGCCGAGGACTACGACGACGACGTCAGGCCAAAGCCCAACCTCGGAGCACCCGACGACGTGGCTACGGCGGGCGGTTCCCGCGTTCAGGCGAGAAGCAAATCCTCGGCCTCGGTTCCACCACCTCGACACGACGACAGCCGAGCAGCCCAACTCGCACAGGAACCACTCCAGCCTCGAGGAGCTGGAGCTCGAGGTCGAGCTCGAGAGGCCCGCCGACGGAGCCTCGAGGGCGGGGCGCCAGCACGCCCCAGGGTGTGCTTCCCACGAGCCGGGCAAAACGTGGTGGCGGCCGCAATGCTGCTCCGCGATCTGCCCGCTGTCTCCGACCCCGACGCCAGACGCATGCTTGGGGAAGTAAAGAGCCTCCTCGAAACGGCCGCTGTGCAGATAGCCGAGAGCTCGGCCTCGCGCCAGCGCAGAGCAGCCTCGGAGAAGCCAGCAGATGCACCCCGCAGCAAGCACGAGACGTCGGTCAGCCAGCCGGACGCCCCTCTAGCCAGACCAGCCCAGGAGCGGATCGCTGACAGCCGGCAAACCCTCGAGCCCCCGGGCCCCAGGGTGTTCAGCCGAGCCATCCGCAGCTCGACCCTCCCCGACCGCTTTCGACCGCCGACCAACATCGTGAAGTATGACGGGGAGGTCGAGCCCAAGCTCTAGCTCTCAGACTTCCGCCTAGGATGCCAACTGGGCGGAGCGAAGGGCGACGACCGTATGATCATACGCCTACTCCCACCTTACCTCTCGGACACTGCCCGCCGGTGGCTCGAGGGGCTCCCGCCGGATCAGATCCATGACTGGGCCGACCTAGTCAGGGTCTTCGACAGGAATTTCAAGGGGACTTGTGCGCGCCCAGGCAACTCCTGGGATCTGCGACGTTGCAGGCAGGCAGCGGACGAACCCCTCCACGACTTCGCTCGGCGGTTCTCGAAGCAGCGCTTCAGGCTCCCTCACGTGCCTGATGAGGAGGTCATCTCAGCATTCCTCGCAGGCACGACGTGCCAAAAGCTGGTCCCCGAGTTAGGGCGCTACCATCCCAGGACGATCGAAGACTTGGTGGATCAGGTCACCAGCTTCGCCTCCGGCAACGAGGCAGTGGGAGCCTTCTTTGGCCACTCCGCGGGCCAAGGCGAAAGACAGAAAGCAAGGCGCGACGACGAGGACGACGACGACAAAGGCGTGCGCGTGGGCGCCCGCCGCAGACGAGCTGGCTAAGTTGGCACCCACGCACGACGCCGCTCCTCGAGCCGGACTCGGGGGCTCGACGGCCCTTCGACACCCCGCCTCGAGCCAGACTCGGGGGCTCGACGACCCTTCGACGCCCCGCCTCGAGCCAGACTCGGGGGCTCGACGTCCCTTCGACGCCCCGCTTCGAGTCGGACTCGGAGGCTCGACCTTCGACGCTCCACCTCGAGCCGGACTCGGGGACTCGACCTTCGACGCTCCACCTCGAGCCGGACTCGGGGACTCGACCTTCGACACACCCCTCGAGCCAGGCGCGGGGGCTCGACCTTCGACACACCCCTCGAGCCAGGCGCGGGGGCTCAAACTTCGACGGTACCCCTCGAGCCGGACACTAGGCTCGACCTCAGCGCCACCCCTCGACTACCAGCGAGCTCTGCAACGACCTCAGTCCTCGTTGGTCGGGACCTTCCACGCCACTGCCCATGTCCGGAGGCAACACGTCATCCTCAAAGAGCGTCACCAGCTGACCGCCCCAAGCTCGACTCCAATTCGGAACATCAAACAGCTACGTCATTCTTATTCCGAAAAGCCTTGAGGCTTCGTACAATTCTCGTATTTTGTACAAACATCGCATCTTGAATGAATAAAAGTTCGTTTTCAAGCTTTTTATTTCGTTCAAAACAGAGGTAGTCTCGACTCTGTCTGGTCAGAGTCAAGGCTCCCTCGGGGGCTAACCAGGGGGTCCCCCCTGAGTTCCCAAAAATCGCGCACGTTTTTTACCAAACTCGATGTCGTCTTATTTTTCTATGCCTCGAGCACGCCCCACGACTAAGAAGAAAACACGTTGAGCTCCCTAAGGGTCAAGGGTGTCGAGGCGGGAGCTCGCCTACGCCCCCGGGCTACGGTACCTCCACTCGCTCCCACCCTCGAAGGACTTAAGTCTGTGTCAAAAACTTAGTCAGAGCAAACTTCACGCAAAGAAAGATAAGAAAACTCGAGCGTAAAAGACGTTTTAATATTATCTCGGGTCCTCACCCCGAAGCCCTCGAAGGAGTCTTTCCCACTCCTCCGAGGCCTCGGGGGCTATCAAGAGAAGGGTACTCTCCGACCCAACATCCGACGCCCCCGGGATTTATGTTTTTGCTCGTTTTTCAAAGTCTTCCTAGTCTCGCCTCTTTTCTCCTTTTATGCGTTGGAAGGAACTAGCGTGCGACGCCCAAAGAGTTGCGAAGGACGCCTCGAGAGTCAAATGGCCAAGTCGTGAGTACTACCGTCGCCTCCGGGCAGGAAGACTCCCTTGCCGTTATCTCGGTAGCCTAAGTACCCTAAGGGTTTCCACCGAGATCCCTCCACATGCAAAAAAGTCAAAAAGAGACAACAAGGAATGAAATGCAAAAACGTTTTTACATTAGGCCTCGAAGGCCACGAGCATGTTCTTACAAAAATACCCTCCCACGGAGGTCGCGACACAAGGGCTCGGTAGCCCAAACTAATCTCGCCGCTCCTCTTCAGGCTCGTCCGCAGGAGCAGCCGTCGAGGGGTCTTCAGGAGCTAAGGGCGCTACTGGGGGGAGTCCTACGTCCTCTTCGAAGAACCGAGCCAGGGTTTCCCCAGGGGCCTCGACGGCCCGGGAGAAATCCGCAATCTCCCGCTCGGCTTCGGCTTCGTCATCCGCCAGGATATATCCTTGGCTGACGGCGTTGAAGTTGAGGCCGTCGTAGTGGCTGGAGATCACGGCGAAGGCCCGCTTCACCCCAAGATGCAGGGCACCGCGCACCCGGTCATCCACCTGACCCCTCAAGGCGGCCAGGCGGCTGGTCAGGGAGCTCCCCGATTGACCACCCACGGTCCCGAGAGACGCGCAGGCCTCAGCAGCGGCATCCTGCAGAGCTTGATGGTCTGAAGCCTCAGCCTGGTAGACCGACTGCAGGGCGGCCGAGGCCTCCTCCGCCTCAGCAAGCTTCCCCCTCAGCTCTGTAGAAGATCAACGCAAATCGTCAAGAGAAAGAAATCGCGATGAGGAAACCATAAGGTCTACGGAACAAAAAGGTTACCTCTTGCCACGCCCTCCCACTTCTGGGCGTCTGCGGCTGACGCCTCGGCGGACTTCCGAGCCTGCTCGAGATCCGTACTCAGGGCCCGTGCCTGAGCACGGAGGGCCTCCGCCGCCCTCTCGGACTCCTCCAGCCGCGACGCCAAACTCTTGGCCGTCTCCGCCTCCCGGGCGGCATGCTCCTGGGCTTCGGCAACCGCGGCCGTCAGGTCGGAGCAGCGGGCGTTCAGCTCACCTGCCTCGGTGCTCTTGTCGGCAAGCTGCTTCTGGGTGTGGGCAAGCTCGGTGCTCGACGCCTGAAGCCGCTCCCAGACGCGGCTCTCCCGACGGAGGAATTCCGACTTGGCCCGAGAAGTCTCCATAAGCTCCTAAAATGAACAATCAACCAAACGATTACCTCCATCCCTCCACTTCCTATGACAAAACAAGAAGAGGAGGTTTCCCAAGCAAGGTGCCTCACCTGGACGGCCCGAGGGAGGTCCCTTTCCATCATCGACAGGGACGCCTTCAGCGACCGCGTGAGGAGCGAGCCGAGCCGCCCGAGGTCGCTCCAGTTTTCGGCCTCGGGGGCATCGTCGAGGACGAACACCGGCTCGGCCTCAGGGTTGGTTGGGTCCCTCCACTCCACTCGAGGGCCGCCCCAGGCGGGAGGGCGACCCCCCAGGAGTGCGAGGGCCGAAGCTTTTGCCTTCTCCCCCGACCGCTGACAACGGTTGCCTCGGCGGCGCGCTGATAGCCTCGCCTTCTGCCTCTACTTCTCCACCTTTCGGGGATGCCTCGCCAGAAGAGACGGAGTGGATCACCGGCAAGCGCGGTGCCTGAGGCAGAGCGTCGGCCCCAGCCTCGGACGCAGCGGCTTGGGGCAGCTCCGTCTCCGCCACCTTGGCGGCCTCGGCTTCGGCGGTCGAGGATTCCGGAACGCCTCCATCCCGCGACGCCCCAGCGCGGGGCCCTCCTTTGGTGCCCCACCAGAGACCGGGGCTCCCTGTGGGGACTCGACGGTTTCAGGCATGACGACCGGCCCGCCGAACCCCGACAGTGGTGGCGTCGCGGACGGTGCCACCACCGCGTCCGCGGAGGACGCTAGCTCCCACCTTCAGCGCCTTCCGAGGGCGGAGGGATAAGGCCTCCGCTGACCGCTTCCCGCTGAGATGAGAGAAGAAAGACACGCATCACGAAAAATAAATCTCTACGCAAGTGAACGCAAAACGCGCGAGCAACGAGTGCTTACCCGGCCCTCGGCACCCTCCTCGCAGTGGACACAGGCGAGACCGGCAGCCGCTGTGTCCCTGTGGGGGGAACCCCCCTCGGGGGAGGCGGGAGCTCCGTCTCGGGGGTCTCCGTCTCAGGGGTCTCCGTCGAAGCCCCCGTTGGCAACGACGTCGACATGCCCTGAAGGGGCCCGCCGCCCCCCTGGGGAGCGAAGGCCATGCCACCTGCGCCCGAGGCAGGAACAGGGCTCCTCCCTGCTGCGTGCGCCCTGGGAGCGCCCCCTCACGAGGCTCGCCGATTGGACCGGCGAACGGTCCACGTCGGGGAACCCCGCCAGGGGCTCGGAGTCTTCCTCCGAACCCTCGTCATCATCATCATCAGAATCCTCCTCCGTAGGGGAGGACTCTTCCGGCTCACCATGGAGCCTCTGTTGCCGTCGACGCCTCTCCAGGTCGTCACGGTCCTTTCGGCGCTTAGCCCGCCTAATGCTCTTGTCATCCTTTTTCTTCTTCCTCTCCTCGGCCAGACGCCGCCTCTCCTCCCTTTCCTCAGGAAGGGGAGGCTTCGAGGCACTGACCCCCTGCAAACCCTGCAAAGGGAAGGAAGCGAAGAATGAACACGAGAAGAGGAAAGCTCCACGAACAACACACCCAAAGGATCAACCCTCCTTACCAAGCTGATGTACCCACGGAACGGGCACATCGGGATACTGAGCAGTTTGCTCGCATCCTTCACCTCCTTCACCGCGTCCCTCGCCCGGCGAACGAGCTCGGAATAGGCGACCGGGGACGGCCTCATCTGGCACTCTCGCAGCAGGGGCGTGTCATCCCTCATCTTCGCCATGATTAGGGGCCGGCTCATCAGCGGCAGTACGCACCGCTGATGGAACCAGGCCACGACCATCCCGGCGGTGAGGCCTGCCCTCCGCAGCCTCGACAGGGCCTCGAGCAGCGGGTCGAGCCGGCCCTGCCTCTTGTCGACGACGCCGTAGTTCCAAGAGTCCGGCCGCGACTCGATGACACGGCCGGTGTACGCTGGAAGCAGCCCGTCATCGTTGCGAAGGTAGAACCACCCCAGGCGCCAGTCCTTGTTCGAGGTGGCCGCCTGGGACGGGATGTAGAGGCCCGACCTCTGCTGACGAACGGAGAGCACGCAGCTCCCCGACCTCACCAATCTCCGACGACCCTCCGAAGTCGCCTTCGTGAAGAACTCGCCTCGGAAGAGGTGGATCCAGAGCTCCCAATGAGGTTCGATACCCAAGAAGCCCTCGCAGACGGTCGCGAAGATGGCCGCCTGAGAAATGGAGTTGGGGGCGAGATGCTGCAGCTCGAGCCCGTAGTAGAAGAGAAGCGCTCGGAGAAACCGGCTTGCCGGGACCCCGAACCCGCGCTCATGGAAAGCGACGAAGCTGACCACATAGCCGTCCGGGGGCCCCGGCTCCTCCTCCGCGCCAGGGGCGATCCACTCCGGCCTATCGGAGCCGGAAAGGCCCCGAAGGAGTCCCCTCTGCACCAGCTCCGCAAGCTTCTCCGGGGTAGCGGCAGAAGCGCCCCATGGCTCAGGTGCGTCGGCCATCTCGAGCGGCAGAGCGCGGGGGCCCAGGAGACGCGAAGAAGAAAGGTCTCTCTCTCTCTCCCTCCTCTGCTTCACAACCCTCTTCTCCGCCGTCGGCCCGGTCTCTCCTTCCCACCTCTGCTTTTGTGCGGCTGGGGCGGAGGAGCAAGACGAAGGAGTAAGGGACACGAGAGAATGCGGAAAGAAACCGCTCCTGAAATCCCAAGGGACGTATTTATAGGATGAAAGCCAACGACCGGATCCTGAATGGTCAAATATTCGCCCGCATTTAATGCGTCGCACGCGAGGAAATCTCATGATTGAGAAAATCCCCTCGATACGGGTGCGCACGCAAGCATTAAATGCCTGGTCGAGAACCCGTGCGCGCGTCTGCAACGGGCGCCGCCCGCCGCCCCAGAAAACCGCCTAAAAAGGCGCACCCAACGGGAACAGGTGTCCTACCTTTGACTCCTTCCCTGCGAAGGAATCCTGGGCCCCGAAATCTCCGCTTCGCCCGAGCCCCCCAGCGAGGCCTCGGGCGAGCGCTCGATCTCCGCTTCGCCCGAGCCCCCCAGCGAGGCCTCGGGCGAGAGCTCGATGCGAGGCCCGGGAGAGCTCTCGATCTCCGCCTCGCATCGCCCGAGCCCACCAAGCAAGGCTTCGGGCGAACGCACGGTCTCCTCTTCCTCCGAGCCCTCCAAGCAAGGCCTAGCAAAGGACTCGAGATGCGGCATCGCTCCTCGAACCGGACGCGGGGGCTCGACATTCGACGCCCCACCATGAGCCGGACGCGGGGGCTCGATCATCGACGTCGCACCTCGGGCCAGACGCAGGGGCTACGACCAAGCCAGGAGGAAGAAGGGCCCCTACACCGCCGTCCGCATCAGGAGGCAGCGTGTCCCCCTCGACAAACCGACGCCGTCTCCCGCGATGGTGAGTAGGTAACCGCGCACGTACAATGTGCCCATCTAACCGCGTTGCAAGCTGAATGGCAGGTACACGTGGCGACTCCGCACTCGCTACGCTCTACCGGGGCCCTCCGAGGCCGCCGCTCCAACTTCACGCTCGTCGCCCCGGCGCCACGATCTCCACTCCCGACGGAGGCTTCTTCACAAAGGTAAAAACGGGCCCCGGCCCTAAGTCTCGAAGCAGCGAAGGCTGGCCCTCGAAAAGGGTTCGACAGCCGGCTTCGAGCACCCGAGTCAGGGACACCAAGGGGCGCCACTCGCGGCATCACTCGAGGGCCAAGCCCTCGAGGCCCCCCATGTGTATCCAAGGCGGGGAGCTCGACATGCAGTGAGATCCCCTCGGAGGGAGGCATCGAGCCACCGGGCCCTATCGAATGGACCCGGCACTCCTGTAGACTGAGCACCCATGCTTTATGAGACCGCCTCCGGGCCACAGTCGACCCCTAACGAACGGGGCACGAGCTCTCACTTGGATTCCCCGTTACTAGCTCACCGGGAACCTCGATACTCGCCCACTCGGGGTAGTACGAGGCATCCCACCTCGCATCCGATCGAAAGGACTCGCGGGATGACAAGCCAGGGCAATCGGCATGCCGGACAGCTCGAGGAGCCGGCCAGTCGGTTCAGCCTGGCACCCCTCGACGAAAGAGGGTCTAAAAACTCGGACAGTTCCGGCTAATCTCTTTCTTTGTGTGAACAGGGGATTTACAGGCCTCGGGGGAACGCTCGACCTCCTTCTCACCCGAGCCCTCGAGACCAGGCCAGGACGAACGCTTGTTCTCCGTCTCGTCCGAGCCCTCCGAGCCAAGCCTCGGACGGAAGTCCCCCGCGACAAAGGAAAGGTTGTCTCGAACATTTAAATATTACTACCAAACCGCGTTTCGAGCCTGTTGACAGGTACACATGGCGCCGCGATCTCTGCTCTCCCCGACGATTTCCGCCTAAAAAGGCGTGCCCAACGGGCAGAAGGCTTCCCAGCGACGGAGTTTTCTCAAAAAGGATCCAAAACTCGGGGACTCGACGCTCGCAAAAAGCCCACGAGGAAGTTCCAACCACTCCCCCCGTGGCCTCGGGGGCTACACCCACGGGTGTCGCTCGCGCGACACCCATGGAATCAGCACGGCTAAACCCCCTCGAAAACCAACGCAGTCAAAGTCCTCAAAACCCAGGTCAAAGAGCCCTGCTGAGTGCAAGCCACTCGAACCAAGGGTCGGGGGCTACTGTCGGTGGGTACAAAAAGGGTACCCCCCAATCAACGCAAACACCCGAACGCACTGTCTCCGTCTCGCCGAGCCCTCCCAGCCAGCCTCGGGCGAGCTCTCAAATCTCCTCTCGCCCTAATCCCCTCCCAGCCAGGCCTCGGCGAGCGCCCTGTCCCGTCTCGCCCGAGCCCTCCCCGCCAGGCCCTCGGGCGAGCGCTCAATCGCGCCGCCCGAGCCTCCCGCCAGGCCTCGGGCGAGCGCTCAATCTCCGTCTCGTCGAGCCCTCCCAGCCAGGCCTCGGGCCGAGCGCTCTGTCTCCTCTCGCCCAGCCCTCCCATCCAGGCCTCGGGCGAGCGCTCATCTCCGTTCGTCCTCGTCCCGAGCCTCCCAGCCAGACCCTCGGGCAAACGTCCAATCTCCGTCTCGCCCGAGCCCTCCCAGCCAGGCCTCGGGCGAACGCTCGATCTCCGTCTCGCCTGAGCCCTCCCAGCCAGGCCTCGGGCGAACGCTCAATCTCCGTCTCGCCCGAGCCCTCCCAGCCAGGCCTCGGGCGAGCGCTCGCTCTCCGACTCGCCCGAGCCCTCCCAGCCAGGCCTCGGGCGAACGCATTGTCTCCGTCTCGCCCGAGCCATCCCAGCCAGGCCTCGGGCGAACGCTCTATCTCCGTCTCGCCCGAGCCCTCCAGGCTTCGGGCGAGCGCGCCCCCACACCTCGAGCCTTAACGCACGAACCTCGAGCTGCACAAACAGTCGTACCAGCCCATACCACGCATTTGATGCCTTCACCTACTCCGGTCATGTCCACTAGTGCACGGCATGTACCACAGTGACCCGGTGTAAAGGTCAAGTCACGTTTTCACAGCCAGCATGGGCAAAAGGGCACCAGTGCAGCACTATTCAACCATACCATGCACTGTAGCCCCTCGAGGCCGGCTCTGCGCCCCTCGAGCCATGCACTGAAAACACCTCGAGGCCGGCTCCGCGTCCCTCGAGCCATGCACTGTAGCCCCTCGAGGCCGGCTCTGCGCCCCTCGAGCCATGCACTGTAACACCTCGAGGTCGGCTTCGCGCCCCTCGAGCCGTGCACTATAACACCACGAGGCCGGCTCCGCGCCCCTCGAGCCCTGTACTGTAACACCTCGAGGCCGGCTCCGCGCCCCTCGAGCCCAGTACTGTAACACCTCGAGGTCGGCTCCGCACCCCTCGAGCCCCCGTAGATACCACCTCGAGGCCGGCACTGTGCCCCTCGAGCCCTAATTGCTTTCACACTCTTGGAAGACAGGTACCCCAAGACCCGGAGGGACCCCGCTGTGTCCTGTACGAGCCGGGATGGGGCGCTGTACGGCTTCCACTCCGACACGCCTCCATGACCACGCCCGGGATGGAGGCCACGCTTCAAGGACGCCTCTACAGCGACGCTCACGTTGGCTACAGCGGCCTCGACAAGACAGAGTTCCTACTCCCCGCCATACCGAGCGCTGTACACAACTATCCTGTGTAAGCCCTGGCCTCCTCTTGTTGTATAAAAGGGGACACCAGGGCCCCTCATTCAGAGGACGGTTAGACAGATGAACGTTCATCCACATCCACTCTCACGCCGCACTCGAGTTCGGACCCTGGTCCATGCTCAGTGAGCTTGTATCCACCCCTGTACAAGCACTTCGGTGCAAGTAATACAAGAACATCCTCCCCCGCTGGACGTAGGGCCTTCTTTGCCCGAACCAGGATAAATCTTGTGTCCCCTTGCATCACCATCCAGGAGGAGAAGCACGCGATCGTTATTACTCGTTGGTGTGATACCCCGGGTACGAAACACCGACAATTATCTAGCACACCTACATGCAAACAACTAAATAAGACTAGAACGAGAACCCATCTCATTCAGCTACATGCAGACTCATACGTGACACACACGTACTCTAACGACTAATGACGCCGACCCAACTAATGACGCCGGCCATAAACTCAATCATGCATGGAGTAGAACGACTAACATTTCTATCCTATATGCAAGATAAGACATGCAAGTAAAGATTAATGCTAACACCTGGTGCACCCGGCGACGCCCGCCGCGGCGTCCTTCTCCGAGGACCACCTGGCGCCGTTCGTGTCCCGCAGCGCCGCCGAGCTCGGCCGTAGCCGTAGCCGTACGCGGTACGTGCCCCTGACGTCGCGGAACGGCCTCGTCGTGCTCCGCCGCGGGTGGTGGTCGGACATGTGCGTGTACGACCCCATGACCGGCGGCCGGGCGCACCTCCCGCATCCGCCGGTCATCGGAAGGCGTCGCCGGGGCTGGTACGGGATAAGCTACACGTACGTCCTGCTCACCGCCGCGGACGGCATCGGCTGCCCCTTCCTCCTCCTCGCCGCGGATTCTGCCGTCTCCCGCATCCAGATGACCGTGTCGTCGTCGTCGTCGTCAGACGCCGCCGCCGATGGCCCGACGGCACATGCATGGGGGCCGGTCGTCAGCGTGGCTGAGCCTGACCGTCATCCAGATCGTGGTATCCTGGAACACAGCTGTGCCGTCGTCCTCAATGGCTCGATCCACTGGCTAATGTGGTCAGTTTACAACTGGTACGAGCTGGACTTCCACATCCTCACCTACGACGTCCCTCGCCATGGCACGCGCGCGGCGAACAAGACAGGGTCGATCGAGATCCCCATGGCCTGTCTGCCGAACCGCTGCAAACTGTCTGATCTCCACCTGACGTCGTCGCCGGACGGGAGGCTGAGCTTGCTCGTCGCCAACAGGTTCACCATATCGGTCTGGCTGCTGTCCGTGTACTACACCCGCACCTTCCGTTGTCGTCGTTGGGCACGGCAGTCTGTGATCGACACGGAACCCATCGTGCGGTCCGTGTCGCCGCCCCACGTGCTGCTGCCGCAGTCTGCGTGGCCGCCTAGCAGGGTGGACTTCGTGAGGAGCTCATCATCAGCACTCGTCTTGCTACGGCCCTTCATGAGCTGGAATTTCCTGAACGACAAGGGTGAAAAGGGGCTCCTCCTCCTCGACGTCGGCACGGGGGAGATGCGCAGGGTTAACATGAGGGAAGCCTTGCCGTACGAGGTCGACATGGAGGCACGGCTATCATCCATGAAAATCTACGACTAGGTTTACCCTGCTGTCGTGTGAACCTTCGTTCCCCTCCAACCGGGTACGTCCTGGTTGCTGCGCGGGCAGGAGGTGAACATGTTACATGTGCGTACAAGTCCTAGGCAACAAAATAATAGACACAACATCCATCATTTGTTAAGCAGACTTACGTGTGATTCTCACATCCAAGTATCAAATTAAGCAAATCGATGATGACGATTAAATGTTCTTCTTGCTCCATAAAAATTTGGCATATTGATGACGATTAAGTTAAGAAATCTTGGGTCTTACTCCCTTCATCTCTTAAAAAAAATCATTCTTGCTTTCCAAAAAAAATAACTTTGATCAAATATATATAATGAAATATTAATATTTATGATACATAATTAGTATTATTGATAAAACTTTGAATATATTTTTATAATAAACTTATTTAGAAATATAAATGTTACATACATTTTCTATAAACTCAGTCAAAGTTGAAAAAGTTTAATCCGCATACATCCCATAACAACTTTTCTGGGAGAGTAGTACCAAATTTCCCAAGATGTAATATTCACAACACAAGAAAGATGCTAATCTATTAAGCCCAATTCTAATACACAGAGTTACAACTGTATAAGCGGAAGCACAGGTCACTCAAAGCTAGAATTTTCTACAACAGGTATATGTTGCTTCAGGCTTCGACAGGAATCAAATAACTCATAGATATGCCTACATATCTCGTCACTAATCCAGAGGGCTTTCAAGGTCTGGTCTCTGGTCCATCGTCTTTGACATCGCGCCATCAGGGAAAGCGTCTGGATAAGTGGCTGCTAGCCTAGATTTCATCCCTCTACAGAAAAAAGGAGAGAGACAAAGCCTAATTAGCTGGAAAACTATCTTAGACTTGGGAGTAGACACCAGATGCAAATTCGGGTGTAAGAAAAATTGAGCACAACCACACGTTACGACTGGAAAATTAATAGAGACAAAGACACCGATTAAAATTTAGAAACGGGATGGTACCTTAGCTTTGTGAAAATATGGTCAAGATCAGCCTTCATGGACTTGAGAAGGCGAGTTTTACTAGCAAAATCACTAGACACTTCTGCAAAGCATTGTTCGGAATACTCATTAAAATGTGACAGAACTGCATTGCTATCTTGCAATCGCCCCAGTCTGCATAGTAAAAGAAAAATACATTCAAAATTCAGATGATCATAAGTACATAACTAGAAATGGAAAGGAAGACGACAATCACTGCAACTTCCATCGCCAAACAATTGATGTGAATCACTCGAGCAACTAGTGTTCCTCATATTTCTTACAAAAAGTTGCATGATATCCTTCATGCTTCATTAGCTAATTTGCTCTTATAAGAAAAAAATTCACAATAAACGTGAACAATGTATCAATTCTATGGGAAACTGTAATAGAAGAATACTTACATAAGGTGCAGGAGCTCACATACATGCAGACCTTGCATGCAAACCTGCTAACGGTTTGGGCTGAACCCGGATTTCATGGTTTAGTTTTCATTCTGGGCCAATCTAGTTTGGTTTAGGTTAACACAGAGTAAATTGGTTCGGTTTGGTTGGGTGTGACCTTTTCTGGTTTCAACAGTGGTATATGACCGGTTTAAAGACTGTAGTCTCAACCCCAGCCACTCTTGCCTTCCTCCTGAGGTGCCGCCTGAGGCTCAACGCGGCATCCTCGTCCCCAGCTTGCCTCTGCCCTAGGGCTGGAATCTGCATTGTCTGCGGCTGGTCCCAGCATTAGTCCTCTGCGCCAACAAGGGCGACAACTTCCACGATGGTGTGAGAAACAGCAAGAACCAAGAAATCTTCAGCTGCGCCGAAACCCTTTCCTTACCCTGCAGCCAATTATTCATCGACGGCTGCTGCCTAGGATGAGCCCTCCAACAAGGTAACTTCAATTCTTAAATTTACCCCAATCCCATAGGGCAGACATTGCGATCTGGCACCAGTGGCAGGCGCTTCATTTTATTTTAGTTTCTGCAGATTGGGAATCCCGAGCCCTATTGGATTGCTCTATTGGTTTGTACCTGAGCGTGGGAAATCTGTTGGCTATAGAAGAGACAGACATGTGCACCTGCCAAGAATCACGCATAGAGTAGGTACAGCAGCAGTATAACTGTTCGCAAGGGAAAATGGACTTCGATGAATTCATATCAACTAGCTCTGCCATTCATATCACTCTTCTTTGTTTACCCAATGGATTTGGAGCAAGAGATGCAGAGCAAAGCACACCAGCAGGCAACACAGCACATTTTGCACTGCTAGTCTTAAGCTGGTTTGTGGTTTAAGGTCCTGGGTTGGGTTGGTTTGGATTTAATAATGCATGCAGTTTGGTGTTGATTTGTTTTGGTGGGAGTGGGTTTTGAGTGCAGACGTGATTAGTTTGGACTAGTTATGGTTCGGTTAACGAACCATTAGCACCTTTACATGCATGGCAGCATAGACTAACCACTATGACCTAGTATAGCACTGAATAAATTTCAAAATTTTAATCGATTCATAAGATGACAGATAATCTGGTGTGCATCGATCTCCTATGTTAATTCATCAATTGGGGTAGGCAAGTTAGTCTAAAATCAGAGCATATGAGCATATCTCATTGGGGAAAAAACCTGCAGCACTTTAACATGTCTTTCAAAAGATGGGCAGCATTTCGTTCAACTGCCAGGTAGCATTTAGCCATCTAGTTCTTCACTGAATGTCTGAATATCTGTAGTATCCATTACATAGTAGTCAATTTTCTAGATATCTGAATTCTTCCTATTGCAGTAATAATCATGAATATTTTATGTACCACGATCCCAAGTCAATGGGTGCTAGTGACTACAAAAGGATTCTGCTTACGCGAAGACAATGAGGCAACATTAGGAGCATAAATCCTTCACCAAGTACTTCTGGCCCACCGTACCGGTGGCGTTGCATATATGTCATAAAGACATTGTTTATAACCAATTATGGAACTACCCATTAACAGCAACAATGACAACAATAACAAGATATTTAAGCCTCCTAAATTTTAATCTTGCAATAAAAATTGTGCAGTCAAATTTCATTGCAATAGAAGATTAGTGAGTACATCAAGTGCTTCTCTATTTCTTAGAGATAGTAGGTGCCTTTGAAGAAAAATTTGTACAACGGCTACATCCATTTAGTTATGTACATTTGAGGATTGTAATTAATACTCCATCCATTCCAAATTATAAGATATTTTGCCTTTTCTAGATACATAGTTTTTGCTATGTACTTAGATATAAACTATATCTAGATACATAGTAAAAGCAATATATATCTAGAAAAGCCAAAATGTCTTATAATTTAGAACAGAGGGAATAATAAGGTTTAGAAACAGTCAAACTCTATACATGTTGGAGTCTTAGGCTGTTTGAAACAAGAAGCTAAATTTGTAGGTGTTGACTACTACAAATGGTGTACATACAGAAATTACTGAAAGGCGAAACTCTGCCTAGTGAATCATCGGAAAAAATTCAAGTTTTCTTATCTAAAGATAAAATCCTAAAAAACATATCGTAATAACAGGAACTTGTAGATCAAATGGCTCTCTTAATTATAACACTAGATAGAATTTTCAGAATTTCTAAACAGATTATGACAATCTGATATCAACAAAACTGTTCACAGAATGCACATCTAGTTTGGAAGTCAAGTTCCATCCCATAGTTAAGTTGGATTCTGATTTGCCAGCACAAGAGAAGGCATACCTTCATAAATCATCACTAGCCGTTAATAGCACGTATAGCTTTTACTCTGTAAACTCTTGACAGTCAAAGCAAATACTAGTTTGGGATTCGATAGGATCATCTTACTTTTAATTCTAGTAAAGATAGTCATACAGGTGAAGAAGGGCTATTAACATACATGTCTAAACAATAATACAATTTAGACCATCTTGAAATTAATACAGAGAAGGAAAACTAAACTAATGCAACCTTAACTGTAATAATACTACAAATGTTTATATGTGGGGATCATACCTTCTTCTTGGATAAATGATCATAGAATTTATCATGATACCATATTTGGAAAATACATATATCACATGCAAATATTAATATCTGTTCTTATGATATCTGCAATGCAGATTTTGAAATATTTAATTGGATTTCGAAATTTGAGTGCATTTGTTCACACCACTTTCAATCAAACTGAACTTTCTAATAATACAATTCCATTTTCATATGATATAACCACTGGAAGGTGCCATGTCTGAACTATAATACTATTTAGAACATCTTGTAATTAGTAGAAAGAAGGCAAACTAAACTAATGCAAGCTTCGCTAACTATAGATACTATGAAAGTTTATATGCCAGCAAAGTTTTTTGCTATCATCATTTGATGCTATGAGATCCTCCATTCAAACAATAATATTATTTATTAAGAAAAGGTATCCAATGCCCCATGGGCCATGGGATCCTCACCTCACTATGATCCTGAGTTCCTGACAGCATTTTTACCTACTACATGCTTCAGTAAACCAAAAACCAACTAAGAAATATTGCCAAAGCAATTACTGCATTAAATTGTCAAATATGCCTTTTACATGACTAAGAATATGGATGAATGAACCCAATATAGCCACAGGTGTCCGTTTAATGGCAGAGAAGTTTAAAATCCCTTTGATCAAATGCAGCAATGGGCTTAAGCGCCATGATGAACACTCGTTTAACTGTGAGCACACATGGATCCATGTGAAGTTTTAGTGAGCACCTAGGAAATATTGCCCAGAGAAACAAAAGGCAAAGAGTAATAAGGGCAGCACATGTCAGCACACACTTTAGATGATGAGTCATCATCAAGCGTGGAAGCAACAAATTACTAATTTACTATAGGTAGTTGATTGGTGAATTATGAATCCAAACGAGCACTGAACCTAGCCCCAGAACCGTCTAAATCTAGCGAGGAAAATACCCAAAAATATCTCAACTCGCACGCTAGGCACAGCAACTGAAAGCCGCAGCAGTAGTATCAATGAATCAGAACATCTGAACATTCAGGGGTCGACGGGATCGGTGGTTGAAGGAAGGGGAATGGGCGAGCTCACATGAGGTGCTGCGTCTGCCTGATGGAGACGACATCGTCGGGGTCGACGAGCGACCTGAACCGCTTCGCCACCTCCTCCGCGGCTGCCGAGGGGGCGGACTCAGGTAGCGGCGGCTTCTCCATGGATTCACCGCCTCCGCCGTCCCTGTTGCTCTCACCGCGGCTGTAGAAGTGTAGATTTCCCTGATTTCGACGAAAGCGAAGCAGCCGCGCCGCCGCGGCACGACCTCCGAATAGGCGCTACCGGCTACCCAATTTTTGTGCGAGTGGGACAGGACTTTTCAGGTGAGCTTGTGTGGCCCTGTTTTGCTGTTTGGCCCCGTCAGTCAGCCAGGCTTCCGTTCTGACAATATATATTCTCATAATCATCATGCTGTTTGGCCCTAAACCTCTTCCGTTTTCTATTCTTTTTTTAAAAAAAATATTATTTTCTTGCTGCATTCCAATGCTCAAACATGTACGTACCACTTTATTAATTATAACTATTATACAAAATGGCTATATACGGGTCTCAGGGACCGTTCAGACCAAGCCCTATTGACTTTTCTGGGCCTAATCCTTCTCTTTGAAGCCGAAATAACCACAGCCCATTTAGGGTAAGGTGGTCTATCTCCAACGTTCCAGAGCCAGATAATCAGAAATTCAGAATGCAACTTCCCTGCCTCTTGCAGCACTGCATTTTACGTATTGCTTAAATGAACGATATGCAACCAAATGAAACCCTTTATAAGCTCAAGAGAATTCGCCTACAGGAGCCGATGGCGGGAACTAACAAATAGGAAAAATAATGCAGTTAACCACATGGGGAACAAAAAAATATGGATCCTCCTTGTTTCATAAATTAATTTCTTCTGTCGCTTCAGAAGGCAGTAACGTTACAAAATTGCCTCACAAATTCTCCACGCCACACGTAACACACCTCCGGAGCTCGAAATCATCTGTAGCACCCTCCAAATTTGCATTGCTTGCAGGTATCCATTTAGCTTCCCGAAACAATTTTTCTGTAGCTTGGCTGCAAGAGTGCAGGCTGGCTGGATGGACGTTCCACTGTAATGCTTGTGTGATCTTCTACAACATCTAAGGGGCAAGACATCAATCATCTTCTCTACAAGTCCTCTTTCTCATCTTTTAGTCGGATTGGGTGAATTGCAACTCCATTTTGGGCCGATCGAACTCGTCCCCATCTTCCAAGGCGAGGCTCCTGATGGAACACAAATTAAGCACTGAGCTTGAGATTCCAAGATTCGCTAATATCACAGTGTTGTGGTGCAGAGCTTAGCAGAACAAAGAGTTTAAATGCAAGGATACCTAGTTATGAAACAAGTTCACATAAAGGATCCCTCCCTCCCTCTCTCCATACCATGAGAAGGTTTTAATGAAGTCTATAAAGTATCTGAGCAGTAGTAACAAAGGGAGCATGATATACTGACCTGGCCAACACCAGCAACAATAAAACGTCCTGATTTTGCTATGGCAAGAGAATTAACAAATCCATCCTGGCGTGACAAAAAAAAACATATATCAGCGACATATAGCAAGGAAAAGTACAATGCTCAACATTCTTTTACATTGTTAGAATGACAAATTGAGCAAAGGAATGCATGGTATGTGTTTGGCAAAGCTAATAAGCAGAACATGCAGCAGGTGCAGTATCTGTCTTGAGTAATTCCAGACGAAATGTCTGACCTCTCCTTGGAAACTTATCACAAATCAAACAAAAAAAACATGGTATCCGGCCTGAAACCACAGGCAAGGATTCATATATCAGCACATGGCTCAGAAATTACATTGTGACCTACAATTTAACCTGAAACGATTTAATGGCTGTGACAGTGCATTTTTTTTATCTTCTACTAAATGAGTGATTCCATGGACTTCCAGGAATAAACAGGATGAAAGATTATGACAACAAAGCCAGTATATGTTGGAAAACACATCTGACAGCTTGCAGATTTACCCGAGCCTGATTCCAATAGCTGAAGCAACAAACAGCTTTAACATCCTACCCAACAGCCCCAACAAGCAGATTCCGCACCACCATAAAGCTGTGCCAAACAGGGCCTAAGCCTAATACAGAATGCAAGATACCATGTTGGAGAATACTTATCTCAAATACTCACATTGTCATGGAAAAGCAGGGGAGAAAGAAGACATACTCAACATTGTCATGAAAAAGCAGACGAGAAAGAAGACTACAGAGGTGATAGTGGAGAACATTTATGAATTTCTTTCACTAGGTAGGGGCTCATTTCTAAAGCAGCTAGGTTGTACAGACTGAAAAAGGTTCAGATATTTTTAGCAAGTACTTAGTGAGCAGCAGATGGTTATTTTCAGTAGTGCTCTTTTACTTATAAAATATGATAGTCACTGTGGACTGTATCACTGCAGCGAGCAAGCATATCTATTCCCATAAAGTAAGGAGTGCCAAAAGTGCTAGTGAACAGAACTGATGAAGGATGGATAAAAAATGTACTTAGTGAAACCCGTCTAAGGGGACTCCAAAGCTTGATAAAGTACAATCTATCCATTTGGTATGGTGTTTCTTTTTGCAAGTTCTTTAGTTCGTTGTTTTGCCATCATTGATTAAGTAACATAATCAGATGCATGTTTCCTTGATCTTCAGTTCAAAGCACTTGTGGGCAATACGGTGAGCAGCAAAAAAAAAAAATTGTTTGACTGAAAAAATTGCAGATACAGAGAAATAAAAACATCACCCGCCAAAAACATATGAACAATGCAGTGTTTGTGTGGTGAGTTGGTTACTAGTAAAGCGCCTCCCCGATGAAGAAGGCGCTATCAGCGAAACTCCCAGGGAACATCGATCTTGGCCTCCCATGAATCAGAAGAACAGCTAAGCGAGTTAATCTGGGATTATGAAGACCATGTATGCAAATCAACACTCAGCTTCGAGCATGCAGAGAAGTCAGACACAGAGCAGTAGGCGTGCAGATGGAAGAATATGTGGAGAGCCACATGGGTCCACCTCAAAGCAGATCGAAGAGAGGCAGATTGATAAATCGACAAGCGGCTCCAAAGAGTCTAGGCCTTGTGTGTATCAGACAAGCATAGATTGATTAAAGCATGTCTGGGATTGTCAATGGCCACGCCCAATCACACTGGAAAGGAAACCGTGGCTCTGCTCATTGAAAAAAGGAATCTGAAAGAAAAAGATTTGTTCAAGAACCCATCTGCCATCTCACAAGTCATAATAGGACACGATGTGAAGGATGGGACAAAGCAGAGAGGATGGCAATTTTATATACGCCCGCGACGGAACTGAGATGGCATGAACAAGAAGTCATTCGGTTTTCTCAAAGGCGATGGCTTCTTTAACCTCCATGAATCAGAATCACAACAACACAGATTCAAAAAACAAAACCAAAAACACGAAGCTTAAGCGAGAAAAACAAGAAACAAAGAAAAAAACGAAGATCGAAAGCTTGATGAAGTACGGCGGTGGCGGCAACTCCATGGCCAGGATTTTGATCCAGCAGCTATGGTGTATTTGATCAAAGCACAAAAGGTAAGTTCCAAACTTGAGGAATCCATAACGGAAATGACATGAACGCCATCTATTGAGTGAGGTTATGGTGTGTTTTGATCAAAGCACAAAAGGTAAGTTCTAAACTTGAGGAATCCATGACGGAAAATGACCCCAACGCAATCTATTTAGTGCTTTTGAAATATACGAGATCATGTAGGTGGTCATGTATAAATGGATGCTATGGAGAGTAAAATATTTAGGGGAAAATAATTAAGTGTGGCACCAAATCTGCAACATGCGTTACACAAAAGGCTGGTTTAACTTGTAATAGGCCAGGTGGATTAACCATCTAAAACTCTATTTTTCACTAACTTTATTCACAGATAGTAGGCCAACCCAAACGAACCATAATATGGACTCTGACAAATAGCTATACAGGCTAAAGTTCGCTAAGGGCACCCGCAACAGTAGGAGTCAGCTGCTAGCTCTAAGCCAACCTCTCCAATAGTATTAGCTTTTAGTAATAGCTCATAATACAATAAGCCCCACATAACATACTCACATCATCTTGAAATGTGTG